>VIAB01003904.1:72944-98118 GCA_009801035.1 Oophaga pumilio
GTGTGACCATCTTTGTGAGTGGCCGCAGAGGACCATTGACTGAGTTTTTTTGCATACATTTGATCAGATCAAACATTATTTTGATCCATATTCACTCTTGGGGAATCCCATACACCCCTGGTAATGTTACACTCATTGATACCTCTTCCTTGTTTTAATATATTTTTAGATGTTTATTTCTTAATAAAAAAATTAACATTTAGAAATTTCTACGCTATTTGCTTCCTTTTTTCTGTCTGGAATTTTATGACATAGATATAGTGCAATATATGTGCAAAATAATGACACCACCACCAAGAAACATTATAATTTCCATAGAATAAATACAAGAAAAATGATCAGTGATAACGTGACATCGAAACTTAAATATAAGGGTAAAGATCTCCTAATGATTGCTTGCTGAACAAGTGCCCAGACATCTTTGCTTGGCAGCTTGCGGAGGTATATCTGATAGATAACGTATGATGCTTGCACATGTTATGGATTAATAAATAAATAAACTATAACAACTTATATGGTGGTGATCTGTAATAATGCCAGCTCAATCTCACAGCACGGCGTCTGGAAGTATGCTAGTGAATTTGTGCTGCCATAGACTGTAGGTGCATTCTTATAAAAAAAATATACTCACTAGGGGGCAACAGTGAGCGCGGCAGCCAGAGAAAGAAGAATACGACATTTACTATTATTTAGTAAAACTATTAGTTTTCTTTTTATTCATCATTTAATGTAATATCTATAATCACTCGAATCGCAATTTACAAAATTGTTTCATGGTTGTTCATGTCGAAGAAAGACACACCGAGTGCAATCTATAATCCTAATGTGCTCATCCAGAGGAAGGCAAAAATCCTATGAGGCAGATGCTAATTGCTTCATATTAGAGGAAAAATTCCTTTCCAGTTCCATATACAGCAATCAGACTAGTTCCCTGGATCATCGTCCCATCGCAGAATTTAATTATATTTTTCAAGAAAGGCATTGATTCCCACCATGAACTTGTAGTGTAGTCAGCCATTACATGAGGCAAGGAGTTCTGTTGTGTCCCTGCTACATCTGTGATGATGGAGAAACCTTCACCCATTCCCTTAATAGCCCTGATTGCTCTTCTCTTACCTGCTCTAGCACAGATATTTTTTTTATACACTGGGGTCCAAAATTGTAAACCGTGTTCTAAGTGTGGACGCACTGGTGTCTTACATAGATGGAAAACGTATTTTTGCCTCTTTTAATGCATCCCATGAATCCTGTGACATTATTTTACTTGGTAGCCGAGGTTACTGTCTACCAATATAACAAATACTTTTTCAATGACCGTTTTGCCCAGTGTTTTACTGTATAGTACACAATGGTACATTTTGACTTTACACTTATCTACATTAAACTTCAATTTTCTTTTCTCAGCCCAAGCCTCTCTCTTCACCAAATCTCTTTGTATTATTAAGTTATTCTCCTCTGTGTTATCTTACAGAGCTTAGTGTCATCTAAAAATACTGGAATTCTTCTCTGCATACCCTCTACTATGTCATTAATATATTAAATAGATGAGGTCCCAATACCGACCCTGTTGTATCCCACGGTTAACTGTAACCTCTCTAATTCTGACTCCTATGGTTGCCCACTGTTCACCAGTGTGTCCTAGTAAAAACTTCCTTCTGTTATTTATCACTGAGCCATGTGTGAACCCATTTGCCCACATTTTCCCCTGTAGAACTATGGTTCCATTGTATGCAGGAACTATTTGAGGCACCCTAAACTAACCGCAACACTAGAAGTAGCCGTGGAGCGTACCTACGGTGATCTTAGACGCCTCGTCACAGCCGGAGAGATAGCTACACCTAAAGACAGAAAGATGAAAGCTAACTGCCCCATAGCAGAACCCCCAAAGAAATAGGAAGCCCCCAAACATGTAATGGCGGTTAGACAAGAAGAAAATACGAAGACAGACAGAAAATAGAATGAGCAAACGCTGGGGCCCAATTCTGTCTAGATAGAAAAGTATAGGAAAGAATTCTGACTGCAACCCAAAAAACCCTGACAAAAATACCAACACTTCTGATTAACAACCTGAGATCACACGATCTCTGCCACCTAAATCAGATCTCTGGTGTAACACACAGCAATTCAGCAAATAAAAAGTGAAACAGGAGCAGAGCAAAAATGCAAACACAAACTGAGCACAAAAGCAGCGCCAGGCCCCAAAAGGGGACCAGGCAGAAGTCCACTGCAATGCAGCAAACCAGCAAGGAAAATCCAACTAGAGGAAAAAAAAAACAGCAAGTCACTTATCTGAATGAAAGCAGGAATGCAAGCTGAACTCCAACAAAGACCTGGAAGAACAATTGATTACCGGCAAGGCTGATGGGAGTTTAGGTCACTTATATCAGACCATTCGGACCCAGTTGAAAGCCATTCAGCAATTGGTTCATTACCCTCAGCAACCACCGGAAGGAGCCCCAGCTCCCAAGTCGCCTCCAACGTATTCACAACAGTACCCCCCCTTGAGGAGGGGTCACCGAACCCTCACCTGCGCAACCAGGCCGATCAGGATGAGCTCGATGATAGGCACGGATCAGTCTCCTAGCATGGATGTCAGAAGCAAACACCCAAGAATTGTCCTCTTGACCATAACCTCTCCACTTAACCAAATACTAGAGTTTCCGTCTAGCAAAACGATAATCCAATATTTTCTCAACCACATACTCCGAATTGCCTTCAACCAAAACAGGGTCAGGTCTGCAGCCATAGGAACCACTAGCTCGATAAACCTCTTCAAAAAGGACTTGTGGAACACGTTATGGATCTTAAATGTCCCTGGAAGAAGCAAACGGAAGGAAACCGGATTAAGAATTTCCATGATCTTATAAGGTCCAATGAAACTTGGCTTAAATTTTGGAGACACAACCTTCATAGGGATATTTCTTGAGGACAACCAAACCAAGTCCCCCACTTTAAAACGAGGACCATCAGTCCTATGCCGGTTGGCAAACCGCTGGGCCTTCTCCTGAGAGAGCGACAACCTCTCCACTACCTGGTCCCAAATCTGCTACATTCGCTCCACAATAGAGTCAACCCCCGGACAGACGGAAGCCTCCCCCTGTCCTGAAGAAAATCGAGGGTGAAACCCAGAATTGCAGAAAAATGGAGACAAAAACGAGACCCAGTCATCTTGATCAGCAGAAACAAAACATCTCAAATAAGTCTCCAAGGTCTGGTTTGTTCTCTCGGTTTGTCCATTGGTCTGAGGGTGAAATGCAGAGGAGAAAGATAACTGAACACCAAGTTTAGAACAAAATGTTCTCCAAAATCTGGAAACAAACTGGACTCCTCTGTCAGACACAATGTTCTCCGGAATGCCATGTAACCGAACCACGTGCTGAAAGAACAAAGGCACCAATTCGGAGGAAGAAGGCAACTTAGGTAATGGCACAAGATGTATCATCGTGGAAATCCTATCACAGATTACCCAGATAACGGTAATTCTCTAAGAGACAGGGAGGTCGGAAATAAAATCCATAGAGATATGGGTCCATGGCCTCTTGGGCACAGGTAATGGCATTAACAAACCACTAGAGCGAGAGCAAGGCTTGGAACGAGAGCAAGTCCCACAGGACTGCACAAAGTCCCTGACGTCACGAGACAAAGTAGGCCACCAAAAGGACCGACTCACCAAGTCTCTGGTACCAAAAATACCGGGATGACCAGCCAAACTCGGAACAATGAATCTCAGACATCACACTCTTCTTCCACTGGTCTGGGACAAACAATTTCCCAACAGGGCAGCGTTCAGGTATATCCTCCTGACACCCCTCCAGAGCCAGTCTCAAATTGTGCAAGATGGCGGAAAGTGCTACACCCTCTTTCAAAATAACAGCAGGATCAGTTAACTCAGGAAAATCCGCAAAGAAACTCCTCGAGAGGGCATCCGCCTTAACATTCTTAGTGCCCGGAAGAAAAGAAACCACAAAATTAATATGTGTGAAAAACAAGGCCCACCTGGCCTGTCTAGGATTAAGTCGCTTGGCTGATTCGAGATAAACCAGGTTCTTATGGTCCGTGAGAACCACCACCTGATGTTTGGCTCCTTCCAGCCAATGTCTCCACTCTTCAAAGACCCACTTAATGGCCAATAACTCCCAATTACCCACGTCATAATTACGTTCAGTTGGAGAAAATTTTTGAGAGAAGAAGGCACAAGGGTTACTCTTAGAGGTCTCTGGATCCCTTTGGGACAAAACGGCACCTGCCCCAATCTCAGAAGCATCAACCTCCACCTGAAACGGCAGAGAAATATCAGGCTGCCGTAGAACAGTAGCAGAAATGAATTTCTGCTTAAGTTCCTGAAACGCAGAAACTGCCTCAGGAGGCCAATTCACCACATCGGAACCCTTTTTGTTCAAATCAGTCAATGGTTTAACAATACCGGAGGAATTACCAATAAATTTACGATAAAAATTGGCAAAACCCAAAAATCTCTGAAGAGCCTTCAATGTAGTAGGTTGAACCCAATCACAGATGGCCTGAACCTTGACCGGGTCCAATTCAATAACAGACGGAGACAAAATGAATCCCAGAAATGAAACCTTCTGTACGCCAAAAAGACACTTTGATCCCTTCACATACAGTGCATTCTCTCTCAAAATCTGGAACACAGTCCGAACATGTTTCACATGAGAGTCCCAGTCATTGGAAAAAATCAAGATATCATCCAAATAAACAATCAGAAATTTATCCACAAAATCCCTGAAAATATTATTCATAAAGGATTGGAAGACGGAAGGGGCATTAGTAAGCCCAAAAGGCCCCTCAGTCAGAATTACACAAGCCGTGGTGTTATGTTCCTCAGTCTGAATTATACAAGTCGTGGCGCTATGCACCTCAGTCTGAATTACATGAGCCATGGCATTATGCCCCCCTGTCTGAATTACACAAGTCGTGGCTTTATGCCCCTCAGTCTGAATAACACAAGTCATGGCATTATGCCCCTCAGTCTGAATTACACAAGCCATGGCATTATGCCTCGCAGTCTGAATTACACAAGCCATGGCGTTATGCCCCTCAGTCTGAATTACATAAGCCGTGGCATTATGCTCCTCAGTCTGAATTACACAAGTTGTGGCATTATGCCCCTTAGTCTGAATTACACAAGCCGTGGCGTTATGCCCCTCAGTCTGAATTACACAAGTCGTGGCTTTATGCCCCTCAGTCTGAATTACACAAGTCATGGCATTATGCCCCTCAGTTTGAATTACACAAGCCATGGCATTATGCCTCGCAGTCTGAATTACACAAGCCATGGTGTTATGCCCCTCAGTCTGAATTACACATGCCGTGGCGTTATTCCCCTCAGTCAGAATTACACAAGCCATGGCATTATGTCTCTCAGTCTGAATTACACATGTCGTGGCGTTATGCCACCCAGTCTGAATTACACAAGCCGTGGCTTTATGCCCCTCAGTCTGAATTACACAAGCCATGGCGTTATGCCCCTCAGTCTGAATTACATAAGCCGTGGCGTTATGCCCCTCAGTTTGAATTACACAAGTCGTGGCATTATGCCCCTCAGTCTGAATGACACAAGCTGTGGCATTATGCCCCTCAGTCGGAATTACACAAGCCTTGGCGTTATGCCCCTCAGTCTGAATTACACAAGCCATGTCGTTAGACCCTTCAGTCTTAATTACACAAGCCGTGGCGTTATGCCCCTCAGTTTTAATTACACAAGCCGTGGCGTTATGCCCCTTAGTCTGAATTACCCAAGCCGTGGCATTATACGCCTCAGTCTGAATTGCAAAAGCCGTGGCTTATGCCCCTAAGTCTGAATTACACTAGCCGTGGCGTTATGCCCCTCAGTCAGAATTACACAAGCCGTGGCGTTATGCCCCTCAGTCTGAATTACACAAGCCATGACGTTACGCCCCTCAGTCTGAATTACATAAGCAGTGGCGTTATGCCCCTTAGTCTGAATTACAGAAGCCGTGGCGTTATACGCCTCAGTCTGAATTGCATAAGCCGTGGCGTTATATGCCTCTGTCTGAATTGCATAAGCCGTAGTGTTATGCCCCTCAGTCTGAATTACACAAGCCGTGGCGTTATGCCCCTCAGTCGGAATTACACTAGTCGTGGCGTTATGCCCCTCAGTCAGAATTACACAAGCCGTGGCGTTATGCCCCTCTGTCTGAATTGCACAAGCCATGGTGTTACGCCCCTCAGTCTGAATTACACAAGCCGTGGCGTTATGCCCTTAGTTTGAATTACACAAGCCTTGGCGTTATGCCCCTTAGTCTGAATTATACAAGCCGTGGCGTTATGCCCCTTAGTCTGAATTACACAAGCCATGGCGTTACGCCCCTCAGTCTGAATTACATAAGCAGTGGCGTTATGTCCCTTAGTCTGAATTACAGAAGCCGTGGCGTTATACGCCTCAGTCTGAATTGCATAAGCCGTGGCGTTATGCCCCTCAGACTGAATTACACAAACCGTGGCGTTATGCCCTTAGTTTGAATTACACAAGCCTTGGCGTTATGCCCCTCAGTCTGAATTACACAAGCCATGGTGTTATGCCCTTAGTTTGAATTACACAAGCCTTGGCGTTATGCCCCTCAGTCTGAATTACACAAGCCGTGGCGTTATGCCCTTAGTTTGAATTACATAAGCAGTGGCGTTATGCCCCTCAGTCTGAATTACATAAGCAGTGGCGTTATGTCCCTTAGTCTGAATTATACAAGCCGTGGCGTTATACGCCTCAGTCTGAATTGCAAAAGCCGTGGCTTATGCCTCTCAGTCTGAATTACACTAGCCGTGGCGTTATGCCCCTCAGTCTGAATTACACAAGCCATGGCGTTACGCCCCTCAGTCTGAATTACATAAGCCTTGGCGTTATGTCCCTTAGTCTGAATTACACAAGCCGTGGCGTTATACGCCTCAGTCTAAATTGCATAAGCCGTGGCGTTATGCCCCTAAGTCTGAATTACACAAACCGTGGTGTTATGCCCCTCAGTCTGAATTACACTAGCCATGGCGTTATGCCCCTCAGTCTGAATTACACTAGCCGTGGCGTTATGCCCCTCAGTCAGAATACACAAGCCGTGGCGTTATGCCCCTTTGTCTGCATTACACAAGCCATGGTATTACGCCCCTCAGTCTGAATTACACAAGCTGTAGCGTTATGCCCCTTAGTCTGAATTACACAAGCCGTGGCGTTATGCACCTGCTCTACCCATTTTGGCTCAGCTAATCAAAACTGGAATAAAAATACCAAAAGTCATAAAATTGCACGGCTCTTTTTAAGTGCAATAATATAAATAATAATAATAATCTTTGTTTATATAGTGCCAACATATTCCCAGTATAATAATAATCCAAGTTTTTGGCTGCTCGATAACTGGAGATTGTTTGCTAATTTGGAGTTTCATTCTGAATTCTAGCTTTGGATTCAGGAATAGATTTCATCCATAAGATAAAAACAATTAAATTTTGCCTCATGAGGTTTTTGTCTTCCACTGGATTAACGTTTCAGGAGAATATACATGTCCTCTTTTTTCAGTCTTACAAACGATATTACTATGGCGATATAGAGGCGTTATTGTAAATGATGCCAGGGAGACCATATAAATGTATACTGTACCGTAAACCCCTGTGGTACAAAATAGCACAGCACCATCTCTTCTCCGCTGATTTCTCACCCAAATGCCAAATTACATTACAAATGTAATATTTTTTAATTTGGGGTGTCATGTAATGTGGCTTTCTACAAGCTATTATTAGATTGCGTAAAGCCACCCGTACAATACTATTAGGCATACATTCCCTACACAATGGTTTTCTGGGCAGAGCTGAGAGCGATCTCTGCCACATACAGAGCAACTCCCATGAAAACATGACTGTACAAACATGATATAAGTGAAGGAACACGTTGTCTTCAGCGCTGAAGTGGTCCTCCCTTGGCAAGAGCTTCATTCTAGATCCTATTAGGAACTGTACTACCACAACACTGCGGTGGGTGGCCCTCAGCTGACATGAAAATATGCCTTATGTAATCATCAAAGCCCTGAAGATTGTGCTTAACTCCTGATTTATTGGCCATGTGGTTGTTACCCAGGAAACTCTACAAAATACTTTAATTACGAGGAGTACTAACAACTGTCAAGTTCTGGATGTGGAAAGCTATTAAACTAAATGAAGCCCAGTTTGGAGCATCATCACTTCATGAAGACTTTGCTTTATTTTCTAAGTATGCATTTCAATTAAAAGTTTCTTCTGTGCTAGAAACACAACGCAAAGGATTCTTGGGGGTGCACAAAAATCAGTTAATAAACCTGGGAATGTCTGAGAATTTCCAGAAAACGTTTGTGGTCTCTTAATATATTCACGGTTACACACAAGTTAGGAAGCTTTCTGTTCCCGCGCAGATTATGTGGTTAGGTATTTGTGTGTGTAGTACGACCATCGCACAGACATTTTATTTAAATAACCATTAAGTAAACACCCGGCAGTGGACTTCTCATTTTGGTGCCAGACAGTCACTGTTGCATTAACCATAGGAAAAAAAAATTGAGGTCATGACTTTGAGAATTTGGATGGAGGTTTGTGCTTGGACTTGTGCTTATAAATAAAGGTAAAAGAGGACAAAGAAAACAAAGGCTTATACTTATCTATCATCCCTAACTACAGCAAAAGTGTTGGCAATCTTGAAATTGTTCCAGAAAATGAAGTATTTATCCCAGAAAATTATTGCAATTACACATGTATTGTTATGCACACATTTATTTTCTTTGTGTGTATTGCAGCAACTATGCAAAAAACATAGAAAAAAAGCAAATTGGACATATTTTCTCACAAAACCACCAAAATGGGCCAGACAATTGTTGGCAACCCTCAATATTTGGTTGCATACCCTTTGAAATAAATGACTGCAATCAGTCACTTTCTATAACCATCCACAGGCTTCTTACACCTCTCAACTGGAATTCTTCACCACTCTCTTATTTTGCAAACTGTTCCCGGTCTCTCACATGTGAAGGCGTCTTCACCCAACAGCAATTATAAGATCTCTCCACAGGTGATTATTGGGATTTAGATCCAGACTCATTGCTGCCACTTCAGAACTCTCCAGTGCTTTGTTTCCATCCATTTGTTGGGCTTCTTGAAGTATGCTTGGGGTCATTGTCCAGCTGGAAGACCCATGACCTAGGATGCAAACAGAGTTTTCTGTCACTGGGCACTACATTGCAACCCAAAATGCTTTGGTAATCTTTAACTTTCATGATGCCTTTCACACAGTCAAGGCAACAAGTGCCGGAAGCAGCAAAACAACCCCAAAATATCTTTGAACCTCCACCATATTTGACTGTAGGTGCTGTGTTCTTTTCCTTGTCCATTTCCATTTTTGGTAAACAGAAGAATGATGTGCTTTACCAAAAAGCTCTATCTTGGTCTTATCTGTCCACAAGATGATTTCCCAGAAGTATCTTGGCTTAGGGTCCCGTCACTCTTCAATGTCCCAGCGATCCCAACAAACGATACGACGTGGATAGGATCGCTGGAACATCGTTGGCTGATCGCTGGTGAGCTGTCACATGGGCAGAATCACCAGCGATCAGGACCAGCGAGCACGCTGGTATCCAATGTACACATCGGGTAACTAAGCACCGAGAGGCACCTAGTTACCTGATATGTACACTAGATACCGGCTCCCAGCTTCTGCTGTAGAGCGCTGAGAGCCGGTATCCAATGTACATATCGGGTAACTAAGCACCACGCGGCACCTAGTTACCCGATATGTAGCCTAGATACCGGCTCTCAGCGCTCTACAGCAGAAGCTGGGAGACGGTAACCAGGGTACATATCGGGTACCAGCTCGCTGATCGTTGGTCTCCCGTTGTCACACGCAGCGATGCACGCTGGCCAGCGGTAGACCAACGATGAAAAAATGTTCCTGGACATTCAACGACGATCAGCGATACCCAGCAGGGGGGCTGGTCGTCGCTGCGTGTCACACTAAGCGAGATCGCTGGCTAGGTCGCTATTGCGTCACAAAATCGGTGACGCTTCAGCGATCTAGCTTAGTGTGACGGGGGGCTTTACTCAAGTCTAGCTTTTTTATGTCTTTGTGTCAGCAGTGGGGTCCTCCTGCCATAGTGTTTCATTTCATTTAAATGTTGACAGATAGTTTGCACTGATACTGATACACCCTGAACCTGTAGAAAAGCTTGAATTTCTTTATAGCTTGATTGGGGCTGCTTATCCGCCATCCGAACTTCCCTGCGTTGCAACATTTCATAAATTTTTGGATTGAAACAAAGTTGTTTACCCACGGTTTTGGAAAGGTGTCAACAATTTTGTCCTGATCGTTTTCAAGGTTTTTTTGGCAGATGATGTCCAATTTGCATTTTTTTCTGTATTTTTTTGTGCTGCTCTAATACATACAAAGGAAATAAACTTGTGTATAAGAAATTGCAATCATTTTCTGGAACAATTTCAAGGGTGCAAGTACTTTTGGCCATGACTGTATGTGGTCTCTGAGAGCAGATGTTGGGTGAAAAAAGGATTGGGCATGTTAGACTTATTTATGTTACTCATTTATATAGCGCCATTAATTCCACAGCATTTTACAGACATTATCATCACTGTTCCCATTGAGGCTTACAATCTAGGTTCCCTATCAGTATGTCTTTGTAATGTGGAAGGAAACCCACACAAACACGGGGATAATATATAAACCCTTACAGTTGTTGTCCTTGGTAGGTTTTGAACCAAAGACTTCAGCGCTGCTAGGGTGCAGTTCTAACCACTGAGCCACCGTACTGCCCGTGACTTAAACGCATGTTTGGGGCAGCATATTGCCCTCTCCTGACTTCACACTCAGATAATGATAAAATGCAGTAAAATCTAGTGTGTACTGGGCCTTTAGGTTACTGCACCTGACATCTTTATATCCCTTGCATGAATTTCCCATGACTGATTGGTAGCTCGGTTGTGCACAAATGACTGAGATAAGGGTTTTGTGTATATATTACTGAAACGTTTTTGTTTTAATGATACAATTTGTTAGACCGCTTGAGGAAAAATACATGAAGCAGTTTTCTGAATAGCAAAGCTCATGATTTCCGCCCAGTCAAGGGTTTATGGAAGTTTTAATTTTATCCCTTTTTATAGTGCTTTTCTGTTGGTCGAATTTAATTTTTTTAGGATAAAATAAACTAAAATTAGGATGTTATGATTATGAGGTTATTGAATAATCCAACCACCCTAGTGTTTCTGAGTTCCCAGAAAAAGGGGAATTGACCTCACAATATGGCCAGGTGCCATACAAATAGCAGCTTTATCTACATATGCCAAATAAATTGCTTAATGTGGGGAGGGATTTTGTGGCTACACACAACAAGCAAATGTTTTATGAATAAATTAACATTCCAGCGGTTTAGCAATTGTTACAAGTACGCTGGGCAACAAAGGGCTAAAAGAAGTGCCTAAGCCCAAATGGCTCTCCAACTATGATGCATATAATATAAAGTAAGTCTGGAGGTCCCAGGTGACCTAACAAATGAGAATACATGCAATAACTCCACAAGAAGCAGTACATAGATCAAACACCAACTCTCCCAGAGCATCTGGGAGGCTCCTGTAAGAAAGAGAGACGTCCTGGAAGTATTGGCAAATCTAATAGCCGTCAGTAAAGCCCCTGAACATCCCGGAAATCGGCATGCATGGAAGATTTCTTGTGTAAGACATGGGAATATTCAGTAATCAGACTGAGCCTCCGTGTCCAACCGAACATTGGGGAAGGGTAAGATGGAAAGCAACATGGTGAAATACCCTAGTCAGAGATTGCCTGTATGGCTAGCAACTAAACTTTATTTTTAAATGATTATGACCGGATTGTAAAGTTGATAAAATTTCCAAGTCAATTCAGCAACCAATTTTTTTTTTTTTTTATGGTCAAAAGCAGCCTCGTGACCTCTGATACAGCGAACTTTTCCCAAATTTCCAGTGTTCTTATCTAGTCACAGTTTGGCGTTACTTTACCCAGCGCTCCCCTCCTCCGTGGACGACCCACTGACCACACTACCTGGCTGGAGAGCAAGTACATTCAGCCACAGAATCCTTAATCCAAGGACATAGAGACGGAGTACTGAATGAAAACTGAAGCTGGGCATGTAGACTAGGGCAAAAACAGAAGTTTACAGGACACTTTATGGCTACTTTTCACCAGGAAAAAAAGCCAAATTGGCTGATGAAGTGAAATGGAAATTTTATTAACTTTACATGATGGACACAATTATTGTAAAAAAAAAATAGAAAAAAATGAGGTATAGTTACTCTTTAAGGTTGTTATATCACTGGTGGAGCAGTTGGTCGGCCCAGGTATACCCCTGAGCCAATATTCCCATATGCTCCACCTTTTACTACACCACATGTATAAACCAGCTCTATGGATTTGTGCAGAACGGCTCGCCATGTAAGGATGTGTGTACTGCAAAATGGCATCAAAGGAGCCGAAGATAAACATTATTAATGCATCTAACACAGCGTTTCTAACCAAACGGTAAATTACGTCATGGCCGTTCTTTGTATAAATAGGACATAAAACAAACAGCAGCACGCACAGCACTGAGGGCAGAAGCGCAGACGCAAATGGCTGCTCTTATATCCAGATGAAAATTACACAGTCTACAGGAATGTCACTGAACGGAGGGTGATGGTGAAAGTTTCTCCTGATCTGTGCTGTTTCCTCATCAGAATAATAGGCAGTCATTACCCGGACCTCTTTTTTTTCTGCCTAAGTCACGTACTAGCACAAATGACCGGGTCATTGTCTGGGTTGAAAATGTAATTAAATGGGTTATAATTAGTAATATAAATAACTACATTATAATTGTGTATTTTTACAAATGATCGAACACGCACCATATTACTTGTTTCCTGTGCTCTGCACAGTGCAGCTCTGTTACAGTTCTGGCATTGTAGCACTTTGGAAGGCTGGCGGAGGATTTACATATGTGTGTACACAATTCATGGACTCGCCACTGATGGCTGCTACTAAGAGGCTCTAAGATGCAATGTAGTTAATCTTTCCTTAAACACATTTCTACTTTTAAGATCACTTGATGGTCTTATGAATGCAAGAGTTCAAGATCTCATTGTGGAAACTCCCAAAGTACTGAAAATGGCTGAAAAGATAATAATCACATGAAATAAAGCTGACCGTTGACTTCAGATAACTAATGCCAAGATGTTCTCACAAAGGGGTAATGGAAGTAAAGGCCCCCATCACCATGAGAGGTGAAAGCTGAACAATCATTAGACTGACCGCCATCTCTTCCATACACAGCAATGATCAGTTCAGCCTAGTGTTACTGAGTTTTCTATATGACAGCCATTGCTAGACTTTGGTAGCTGCTTATCTCCATGGAGAACAACGGCTGGACCTTTCTCTACCCCATCATCAGCTGTCAGGGAAGAGTTGGGAGGCGCCCATACACATTAGCCTGTTGGCTGATCCCACCAGTATTGGTGAGTTTGGCCAGTCTTGCACATCTGGCAGGCACCGTTGGCAGCAGCTTTTCTCCCATGAGACTGAAACAATTGTGCATGTTAAGATCCAACATGTTCTCTTCCCAGCACCTTCATCCCAGGAGAGTTAGGACAAATATGTCTGTTCATGCCGAAATCAGTTGGTTTGGCTGACGTTTATTCCATCTAAATAGCCACATAAAAGAGGTTGTCCAACAGAGAAAAAAAATTTTTTTTGCGAAAAAAAATGTAGCAGGGATATCAAAAGTATTACAGAGGAGATACTTGCCCTCACTAATGCTCCACTGCATGATTCCTTTGCTTACTGGATTCCACTGGTTTCTACTTTGCGGACCTGTCTCGGCACACCACAAATGTTAGGGTATGGCCGAGACTGAATCTGTGGCCTCAGTGCTGCAAGGTAGGAAGTCGTTCTTGCTGCTGTGACCAATGTTTGAACAACCTGGACAGTTGCTCATTGGAGAAGTGGTCTGACACAAGGTGTCTGTGCTTTTGTGCTCTTAAATCTCATGTCCTGAATATTACAACAAACATTTGACAACTCTATTTTTCAGAAGTGTGAGGATTGTCAAGATCACATAGTCATCCTGGCGCGACAAAAGCTCCTGATTACATTACTGTACCTTTGCCTCTCTCCGCCATAATCCAGGATCAGGCACTTGTTAATCTGATTTCTTCTGATCAGTAAAATGCACTAATCTTTTTGTTCTGACATAATCGTCTTGAAAAATGTAGTGTTAAACACCGGAAAGATCACTCTGGTGACGTGATGGCACGTAGTTGTCGGCTGAGTACTGATCTCACTAATCACGTACGGAGTTTCTCACTAATTCAGTCATCTTTAAGACTATTATATTTGCAACATTTCTCCTATCCTGAGGAACATTCCCTGAACCTAAACAATATTTCTGATTGTTACTTTATGTTAGGCCTATACAAGCTTGCTCACGATAACAAGGTAAATAAGCTTGATATGGGAGGTGTAGCAAAGAATCACCAGTTTTGGTAGTGTCGGGACACATGTCTGTGTTAGAATTTGATAACAAGTTATAAGTTGGATTTTCTTCTATAATGTGAGAAACTGGAATTGTATGAGACGCATCAAACTCTGGTTTTACCGTGGAGATAAGGCTCAAACAGGCTTAGTACAAGTCAATATAACAAACTTCGTAATATTGCTTATCATACAAATATGCCATTTTCTCCACATATGAGCCACTGTTTTCCCTTCCATGCCTCATAAACACATTATCTATCTCAGAAAAACTCCTAAAATTATTTTTTCTCAAAATAAGAAATTTCAACAACTCACTGAGTTATCAGAATACAATTGTCTATCAATGTCTACAAAGATAGAAGGGGAAGCAGAGAAAGAGAGAAATAGAGAGATTGTGCTGCTTTCTAATGAATAATGTGCTCCATGCTTCTGCTTCTCAACATATGCTACATAGAGAGAGGAGAGCAGGAATCCCTCATGTCTGTGTGTGCTGTGTATGGAGACAGCTAGTCTCCACTAGCTCAGAGACAACTGAAAAAGAGATAGGCAAAGAGTCTGCAGAGGAGAAAACTGGTGAAAAATGAAGGAAACAAGTCATAATGGCCAGAAATTAGTGTTAATCCTCATGTACACACTCGGCATCTTTTTCTGAACAATCACCCGAAATGACATGAGACTACATAAACCAATGGAAGCAATATAAGAAAAAGGAAGAACATGGACATAGCAATCAATATGTACCATACTCTACACCTGCTATGCCAGAGACCTAAACCTACATGTGCCCAGGAGACCCTTTATCAGTTCTCACATATGATACTACATTTTAATATACACATGACCTCTTCAGGATATGGCATGAACAGATTTGACTCCAGCTAGGTAACAGAAAGTGTTAACGGGCCATATGTATTTAAGGTCTAGTTAATGAGGGTGGACTCAATGTGAACCTTGCTTTTTCCCAAATAGTAAATGCTCTGAAATGCTTATAAAACGCAATAACACTCTCCAAGGAATCAGAACAAGAATTAATAGTGAAGCAGTTTTATATATTATCTAACCCATTAATTAACACTTTAAAATATTTAAGATCACTGATCAAGGACGTAATGATTTCCGATATGGTGTTCAGTACCGTCTCCGAGGTTTCTGTAAGATGCTCCCAAACAGGATGCCGATGGAGTCCAATTAGTGCGAATTCATGTTGTGTTAGTAGGGAAATGTTTATGGGCTCTATGGGTCCAGTGAATTCTGGGGCTTTTTATGTGACGTACTAATTAAATCACTGTAACATGTTCCCATTTGGATGCTGAAACTACCATAACTGTGATACAGACAACTTCACAGATATTAAGATACTGTAAACAGGCAAATGTAGATTACTGGTGGCTTTTCTTTTAATACGTTTTGTGAATATTTTTATCACTATTGACATCACCTTTGGCATCATAATTTTGTATTTGTATTCGACCTTCTTTTCTGTTACAGACTCCTCACGCATCAGATATATTGTCTACAGAGAGAATATGGGGATACAGATATCCATTAGGCTAGGTTGGAAGGAAAGTGGCAATTTATGAGACAGGAATGTCCATAAATTGTGGACATGTCTGGCCTCGACATCCTGAGTGGGCGATGAGCTGTGTACCATGTGGCACATGTGAAACTAGCACTTGTCTGCAAAATATTTACAACATTGCCCTACATTGTTCATGTGCAGTCCCTTGTGCACTTGGACCAAATTTATGCTTGTACACCATTTTGTTGAGCCCAAGTTCTTAATTTAGGCTACACATCATGTCTCTCTCAATACACCGCACAATATCCTGGGAAGAACGTGACTTAGAAACATTGGGAAACCGGCCCTGGGATGCCGCATATCTTAGGCTCATTTTATAGGGAAACTTTGATGGTTGAGAAGCGCAACTGCACCCCTAGCTTCTCATCCTAATTCCAGACACATTCACTTTGACAAAAAACCAATGCCACTTTGTTAAGCTCCACTTGTGAAGAACATAGGAAGAAGTGAGCAGTCACGGCACCACACTCTGAGCCAGGCCTTGCTCGCATCCTCCTCCCTTACCAGAGCCAGTGACCGGACTCCGCAGTCACGCCATATTCTAGTGACTAAGCTCACCTACTTCGTCTGTCTTCCTGGACTTCAATCTTTTTGCTGCGGTGCAGATAGAGCCCCTTTATTAAGAAAAAAAGAAAGAGCAGCATCCGATCCGGGTGAAAAAAGTGACCAAAATTTATTCTGCCAATAACATATACAACGTTTCGGCAATATTGTGGCCTTTTTCAAGTACAACAATGTGGCCGAAACATTGTATATGTTATTGGCAGAATAAATTTTGGTCACTTTTTTCACCTGGATCGGATGCTGCTCTTCCTTTTTTTCTTGATGGATGTTTTTGTTCATTTGGGTCCTTGAACTTGGAGCGCGCATCCACAATATCCTTGCTGTGCTGTCGGCTGTCTAGAGTCCCTTTATTAGTGAGGAATGGATGCCACAAACTTCACTGTGACCCCCTTAAATACATGTATATATGTGGGAGGGTCGCCAAACCTTTATGTAAGAGTCTTTAAATAAAAATGAAGCCCCTTCTCTTCCCAGTCTTTAAATACTTCACCAATACTTGCTGCCATTTTTGGAGCCATGTTTTGCACACTGGCCATGCAGCCATTTCAGTTTTACCCAATGTCCCAAGCTCCCCCTTTGCCAACTCCAATAGAAGGTTTATGTGCTCATGGCTATACTTTGGGGGACGACAGCCTTTGTTTTATTCTTTGTCACTATGAGCTACGTTTGGGAATTAAGTCCACTGAACAAAGGTTCATTGTTTGTAAATCACCTTTCTCAGTGTACTTTATAGGATGAATGTTCTGATAATGTTTGTAGACTAATTTTGCCCCACTTATGGGGCGCTCTATACCATGACTTCCACCCCTCGTATGTTAGTCGTCTCAGGCATGCTCGTCTCACTGTGCTGAGAGCTAATTACACATCTCTCTTACAAACACGACAAGTCTCATTCTTTTCTGGTGTAATTAGGAACGTAAGATGAAAAGCATTGAGTTATTGCCATGAGGGAGCGCAGACACAATGGAAGGAATTCCAGCCCAGGACGGGGAGCACAGAAGTAACATCATGAATGGAAAGTCTAAACATCATTGAAGCTGTCATCCAGCAATAGAGGGAAACTGCGATAGACAAAGAGTTATAACCTCCAAATGACCATAAATCATGAGCGATTAGAGCCTGTGAACGGCGACATTCCACATCTCAGGAATATTTGCGCGTTCTGTGCTCACGAGGTGCTCCAACTATTTCACCCCTTGTTTCCTCCGTCATGGGAATGCCAATAACTGGACACAGAAAAGATGTATATCTTTGTACGTGTTAGCCAGTAGATAGAAAAATATTTAAAATATTTAGAGTTGAGAGTCCTCAGTGGTTGATACCTTTTAATGGCTAACTGAAAAGATGGTAACAAATTGCAAGCTTTCGAGACTACAGTCACGGACAAAAGTTTTGAGAATGACACAAATATTAATTTTTACAAAGTCTACTGCTTCACTTTTTCTAATGGCAATTTGCATATACTCCAGAATGTTATAAAGAGTGATCAGCTTAACAGCAATTACTTGCAAAGTCAATATTTGGCTAGAAAATGAACTTTATCCCCCAAAACACATTTCAACATCATTGCAGCCCTGCCTTAAAGGGACCAGCTAACCTCTTTTCAGTGATTTCTCCATTAACACAGGTGTGGGTGTTGATGAGGACATGGCTGGAGATCAATCTGTCATGATTAAGTAAGAATGATACCACTGGACACTTTAAAAGAAGGCTGGTGCTTGGCATCATTGTTTCTCTTCTGTTAACCATGGTTATCTCTAAAGAAACACGTGCAGTCATCATTGCAATGCATAAAAATTGCCTAACAGGGAAGAGTATCGCAGCTAGAAAGATTGCACCTCAGTCAACAATCTATCGCATCATCAAGAACTTCAAGGAGAGAGGTTCCATTGTTGCCAAAAAGGCTTCAGGGCGCCCAAGAAAGACCAGCAAGCGCCAGGACCGTCTCTTAAAAGTGTTTCAGCTGCGGGATCGGGCTACCAGCAGTGCAGAGCTTGCTCAGGAATGGCAGCAGGCAGGTGTGAGTGCATCTGCACGCACTGTGAGGCGGAGACTCTTGGAGCTAGGCCTGGTCTCAAGGAGGGCAGCAAAGAAGCCACTTCTCTCCAGAAAAAACATCATGGACAGACTGATATTCTGCAAAAGGTACAGGCAGTGAACTGCTGAGGACTGGGGTAAAGTTATTTTCTCTGATGAATCCCTTTTTCGATTGTTTGGGACATTAGGAAAACGCCTCATTCGGAGAAGACAAGGTGAGCACTACCACCAGTCTTGTCTCATGCCAACTGTTAAGCATCCTGAAACCATTCATGTGTGGGGTTGCTTCTCAGCCAAGGGAATCTGCTCTCTCACAGTCTTGCCTAAAAACACAGCCATGAATAAAGAATGGTACCAGAATGTCCTCCAAGAGCAACTTCTCCCAACCCTCCAAGAGCAGTTTGGCAATCAACAATGCCTTTTCCAGCATGATGGAGCACCTTGCCATAAAGCAAAGGTGATAACTAAATGGCTCAGGGAACAAAGCATAGAGATTTTGGGTCCATGGCCTGGAAACTCCCCAGATCTTAATCCCATTGAGAACTTGTGGTCAATCATCAAGAGACGAGTGGACAAACAAAAACCTAAAAATTCTGACAAAATGAAAGCATTGATTGTGCAAGAATGGACTGCTATCAGTCAGGATTTGGTCCAGAAGTTGATTGAGAGCATGCCAGGGAGAATTGCAGAGGTCCTGAAGAAGAAGGGTCAACACTGCAAATATTGACTTGCTGCATTAACTCATTCTAACTGTCAATATAAGCTTTTGTTACTCATATGTTTGAAATTATATTTCTGTCTGTGATAAAAACATCTGTCAAACACACATAAAAACCAGAGGGCAGCAGATCATGTGAAAATATAATATTTGTGTCATTCTCAAAACTTTTGGCCATGACTGTACTCAGAACTCTTCTTCTTCTTCTGTCTAGCCTGATGAAGAGACCTGAGTAGTCTCGAAAGCTTGCAATTTGTTACCATCTTTTCAGTTAGCCATTAAAAGGTATCAACCACTGAGGACTCTCAACTCTAAATATTTTAATAACTGGACATGATTTCCATGAAGACATAGGTCGTAGAACTATGAGCAGTGTATACGGACTTGTGGTGTTGGTGAACTACGTTTCCCATTCACTTATTCAATCAGGTCCTTTAAAATATTTGCATTGTATGCACATCAAAAGCAAGAAACCGTTTCCTTATCAAGCACTGTTCTCAGAGAAAAGATTGTAAAGGGAATATGTGACTGAATTATTGCCACCTAATCTGCGAGCAGCATAATGTAGAGATTCCAGTGATGTGTAACTTAGTGGGCTGCTTGCTGTAGTTTTGATAAAATCAGCAGGAAATTAACACAAGGACAAGAAACCTGCTGCCCTGTAGTTCTCCATATTCGTGAGCTCTATGTAACCTCGCCCACACCACTAAATGGCAGCTTTCTGTGTATGATGTGTGTAGGCAGAAAGCTGCCAATCAGTGGTGTGGCTGCATTTATGCAGCGCTCAGGATTCAGAAAACTGCTAAATCTACAACAGATAAAACATGTGAATAGATCCATAAAGTATAATGTGTCCAAGAAAAAAACATACATCCATATTAGCATGCCCTAATTTTCTTGATATGGTAAATCAACATTAATGTATATGGGCATGGTTTGCAATAAGGTCATTTACCAAGAAAAAAACATGTATAGTCCATGTGCCACAAACACGATTGAATGAGGTCTTGGAACAACACTTTTCCCAATGATCTATTTGGCCTGGACTTACATTCATGAAAAACAGGTCTTTGATTGGTATGAATGGCAAATAAAAATGCCTGGAAACTTTCCAGCAGATATGTCTGTGGTCGGCATCTGTCAGTTGGCATAGTTGATGTCTAAGAAACTGGAGAGTAGAAAGCGCGATAGGGTTTTGCTGGAAACAAGGTGAATTAAAACAGGGGTGTGAACTCACCCGATGAAGTTGCACATTAGCAACATATTACATACATGTGATCAGGTGCAGCGCGACATGGAGTGATGTATTGGGTAAAGGTGAAGTATCTAATTCTGCACTGCTGAAGGAGATAAGATACTGATGACTTCTGCAGGAATGTTTGTAGTAGAATTTGTCCCTTTTTGAGCGCCAAGCGGAACAGGACAACTTCTACTTCTAACATTTGTTCAGAAGTCATCGGTATTGTTCTGTTTCTCGTTTATGCCTCTGACACGATTGTGGTAACGGGTTACTTTATTGTGTGCCGATTCTCTCAGCCACCATTACATGAATGCTTCCTGTCTCCTGCTCTTACCAACGAGTCCCTCCTTTCTATCCTCTGAATACATCCAGGTAGTGAGACCCCTAGAGGCGGCTCAGCATATAACATATTGCTACAGGTATCTTGGCTCCTTCAGCAGCGCAGAATTAGACACTTCACCTTTTTCCAATACAGTTGGCATCTGTCATGCCCAATCATGTCATGAACATGCTTTCATTAGCACTAAATTTTTTTAAATGGTCATTTCGGTTGTGTAGCATTATTATTATTTATTTTTAGAGCACCATTGATTCCATGGTGCTGTACCTGAGAAGGGGTTACATACTGTAGCAATCATACTGTAGCAATGCTACTCACTTGGGAGCGATCTGAAGTTTTACAGGAACCATTTCCATTTAAATTCCCGCAGGTTTATTTCAGTCTTCATAAACCACATCACAGGAAGCTCAAATACAGTGTTTGTCCTGCACAAAGTAAAACATAAAGGAAAAACTCCATATAATAGTGCTGGTTAGCCCGCCTGGCTTAGAGTCCAGCTTCTTAGTCCTTTAGCAAAGGAACACAATTCAGGAGATCTGCACACCTCCATACACACAGACATGTGTGACACAAACAAAGTGAGCCACACCCAGGGGTGGAGATATGGTGAGCGACTGTCTCTCCTAACTCTTCAGCTGCTTACAATCAAACTGTCAAGGTCGATTAACCCCTTTTAGGGCCCCGTCTCACATAGCGACACGCCAGCGATCCCGACAACGATCAGGATTGCTGGTGTGTCGCTACATGATCGCTGCTGAGATCGCTGTTTAGCAGCGATCTCGTTAGCGATCTCGCTATGTGAGACGGGGCCTTTAGTCCTATATGTACTAAAGCATTACTCCCAGGTTTATCTCCCATGCGCTTCGTGTCCGACAGCCATCTTACAATACAAATATAAATTACAGTGAACAAACTAACAATGACAGACTGTTACAGAGGGTAGAGGGCCCTGCCCTTGAGGGCTTATATTCTACAGGATAATGGGGAAGGAGAAGGTAGGGTCGGGGGGTTGCAGCAGCTCCGGTGGTGGTGAGGTGGCAGTGGAGTTATTGCAGGCTGTAGTTTTCTTGTAGAGATGAGTTTTCAAGTTCCATCTGAAAGTTTTCAATGTGGTGGATAATATTCGAACATGTCGAGGCACAGAGTTCAAGAAGATGGGGGATATTCAGGAGAAATTTTGGAGGCGATTGGGTGAGGAACATGGAAGTGTAGAGGACGGAGGTCTTGGGAGGGCCGGAGATTACGCGATGGAAGACATCGGGAGATAGCACATGGCGAGCGTTACAGCTATAATTAATGCCAGAGTTATTTTTTTCTGGTTTGTGTGAAGAAACATTGTATACCATGTTAGAAACAGTCAATTCTATATGCATAGAAGTTGTCATTTCACAAAAAAAGCTTTGGATTCTCTTTACTTGGATTCACTTTGATTTTAAAAAAGAGGAAATAAAGCGTGTGAATATTTCTCAAGATCCCCCCTGTCTGTTCAGACAATGAAAAAAAAAAAACATTGAGACTGTGACAGACAGAAGAGAACCAAAACAGTCATATACCCCTGAGACTGGAGAAAATTAGAGGCTGTTATCAGATAATGGAATAGTCTTGACAATTTCCTCTTTACACATCACGCTGTGGCCTTTATAAAGTAAACTTGAGGGCACGATGAACTCATAAAATAAGTATTTGTAGCTGGTAAAATCTTTGTGATAGCTTTATACAGACAAGTGCCTTCCAATCTGTGGAATTTTATGAGGCAGTGCTTGTAAATGATGTCAGCTTACAGGGCTGCGGGGTCTTGGACTATTGTATGATGTTTGTCTTGCCCTTTTATCTTGTCCTCAGGCAGAGATGATACACAGGAAGTCTATTACATAAAACTACACAGGACAGCATAGGCAGATACTGCATTATCTTTCATTGTTAGTGTCCACAATCACAAAAGGTTTTTCCTTGATCAACCACTCCATTTTCCCTGCAATTACATTGACCTTCAGAGATTTACTGTATCAATGGCTGCCGTGGCACAGAAATCTTCATAATTAATGGTGTATTCCCAACAAAGAAACTTATGGCATTTCCACAATTTTTCCCATATCTCCTAAAATAAATAATAGAGGGCCATATTTTTCTTCACAACCGCATAGCGTAGCCTGCAGTCTCTTCTACAGGCAGGACACAGGGTGGATGGCTCTCGATTGCTTCAAATATTTAGGCCCTAAAGATGAGACCTGTATCCATTCATGACATATCCTTTGAACAGAGCTTGAACTACGTGTTTAATTGGTTGTCTGGCCAAAACCATTTTTTTTCCCAAAAGGGAAGAACTACAACAGGACCTGTCACTTGTTCAAAAATAAAAAAAAATTAAATGACACTCACTTTCATCCCTTTATATAATTAATTTGCATTTTATTGCATGAAATAAGTATTTGATACAAAAAATAGAACATAAAATTGGTACAGAAACCTTTATTTGCTATTACAGAGGTCAGATATTTCCTGAAGTTCTTGACCAGGTTTGCACACACTGCAGCAGAGATTTTGGCCTTCTTACGGAGCCACTCCTTAGTTGCCTTGGCTGTGTCTTTTGGTTCATTGTCATGCTGGAAGACCCAGCTACTACCCATCTTCAATGCTCTTACTCAGGGAAAAAGGTTGTTGGCCAAAATCTCACGATACATGACCCTATCCATCATACCTTCAATGCGGTGCAGTTGTCGTGTCCCCTTTGCAGAAAAACACCCCCCAAGGTATGATGTTTTCCCCACCATGCTTCACTTCTGGGATGGTGTTCTTGGGGTTGTACTCATCCTTCTTCATCCTCCAAACACAGCGAGTGGAGTTGATACCAAAAAGTTCTATTTTGGTTTCCTGTGACCGCATGCCCATGTCTCCTATGGATCATCCATATGGTCATTGGCGAACTTCCAACAGGCCTGGACATGTGCTGGTGTGAGCAGAGGGACCTTGCTTGCCCTGCAGGATATTAATCTATGACGGCTTAGTGTGTTACTAACGGTAATGTTGACACTGTGGTATCAGCTCCCTTCAGGTCATTGACAAGGTCCTCCAGTGTAGTTCTTTGCATGATTCCTGACCTTTCTCAGAATCCTTACCCCACGAGGAGAGATCTTGCATGGAGTCCCAGATCAAAGAAGATTGACAGTCATCTTGTGTTTCTTCCATTTTCTAATAATTGTGCCAACAGTTTTGCCTTCTCACCAATGTGCTTGCCTATTGTCCTGTAGCCCATCCCAGCTTTCTGCAGGGCTACAATTTTGTCCCGATGTCCTTTGATAGCTCTTTGGTATTGGCCATTTTGGAGAGGTTGGAGTGCGATTGAGTATGTGGACAGGTGTCTTTTATGTATGTAACGAGTTCAAACAGGTGCAAATAATACAGTTAATGTGTGCAGAGTAGGAGGCTTCTTAGAAAAACTAACAGGTCTGTGAGAGCCAGAATTCTCGCTGGTTGGTAGCTGATCAAATACTTATTTCAGGCAATAAAATGCAAATTAATTATGTAAAAATCATACAATGTGATTTTCTATTTTTTGTTTAAAATTCTGTCTCTCACAGTTGAAGTGTACTGTAGTGCAGCGGTGTCCTCACTGTGTAGTGAAGAGGCAGTGACCCAGGAGAGTTCAAAGTAAATGCAGGTTTAATGTCCAAAACTTGCAAACAAAACAAATGGTATCCTCCGGATCGCAGCCGGGAAACAAAACAGTTTGTAAATTCGGCCGCTTGCCGAGGTCGACTGCATCACTGTATAATGCTGCGGGTGCCAGGAGTTTGCTCTGCTTGGTGCTGTGTTCCCTCACACAGGCTGAGCTTTTGCAGAGCTGTTTGCTCTGCACCTTGCAAACTCCACACTGACACACCCAAACCCTATACTGCAGGGTTTTTCAACTGGAATCTGTGGCCGTAGGGCCACTTGTAAGACCCAGCTTTGGGGCAACAGAAAACCCCACTATCATCTTGTAGTCCGCTTAAAAAATAAAAGCCCTTACCAGGTTTTCCTGAACACTGCCGTGGCCAAGTTAACCAGGTCCACACCTACTTTTACTTTGCCTAGTGACTTGTGACTCACAGGCGTCCCTATTTAAATACAAGGCACTCTAGCGGGTCTAATAGGACTCCGTCCACATCCTGGGGGATACATAT
>VIAB01003905.1:0-11988 GCA_009801035.1 Oophaga pumilio
ATATTTTTAGATATCGAGCAGTATCGCTCAACACTACTCCAAACTCTACTATGGTGAAGATCAAAGAGCTGTCAAAGGATACCAGAAACAAAATTGTTGCCCTGTACCAGGCTGGGAAGACCGAATCTGCAATAGACAAGCAGTTTGGTCTGATGAAATCAACTGTGCGAGCAATAATAACAGAATGGAAGACATACAAGACCACTGATAACCTCCATCGATCTGGGGTCCACGCAAGATCTCACCCCATGGGGTCAAAATGACCACATGAATGGTGAGCAAAAATCCCAGAACCACACGGTGGGACCTAGTGAATGACCTGCATAGAGCTGGGACCAACATAACAAAAGCTACCATCAGTAACAAACTATGCCGCCAGTGACTCAGATCCTCCAGTGACAGATGTTTCCCCTTGCTTAAGTCAGTACATGTCGGGGCCCATCTGAAGTTTGCTAGAGAGCATTTGGATTGTCTAGAAGAATATTAGGAGAATGTCACAAAGTCTGATGAAACCAAAGTAGAACTGTTTGGTAGAAACAAAACTCGTTGTGTTTGGAGGAGACAGAATGCTGAGTTGCATCCAAAGAACACCATACCTACTGTGAAGCATGGGGGTAGCAATATCATGCTTTGGGGCTGTTTCTTTGCAAAGGGAACAGGACAACTGATATGTATACATGAGAGAATGAATGGGGCCATGTATCGTGAGATTTTTAGTGCAAACCTCCTTCCATCAGTAAGGGCATCAAAGATGAAATGTTGATGGGTCTTTCAGCATGATGATGATCCCAATCACACTGGCAGGGCAACAAAGGAGTGGCTTCATAAGAGGCATATGAAGGTCCTGGAGTGGCCTAGCCAGTCTCCAGATCTCAACTCCATGGAAAACATTTGGAGGGATTTGAAAGTTCGCATTGCCCAGCGACATGCCCAAAACATCACTGCTCTAGAGGAGATATGAATGGAGGAATAGGCCAACATACCATCAACAGTCTGTGGCAACCTTGTGAAGACTTACAGAAAACGTTTGACCTCTGGCATTGCCAACAAAGTGTTTATATAACAAAATATTGAGATGAGCTTATGTTAATGACCGAATACTTATTTTCCACTGTAATTTGCAAAATAAATCTTGCCAAATCAGACAAGGTGATTTTCTGGATTTGTTTTCTCATTTAGACTCTCAATGATGTAAACTTGCACAATTGGTGGCTGACTAAATACTTTTTTCCCCCACCGTATATCCAACAAAATAGTTAATAAATAACATTTCCCATATTTCTACTTTACATCTGTATAATTTTTTAAACATATTTTTATTTTTAGGAAGTTAGAAGGGTTAAAAGTTGATAAGCAATTTCTCAGTTTTCCCAAAAAAATTACCAAACCATTTTTTAGGTACCACATCAAATTTGAAGTGACTTTGAGGGATCTACAAGTGCTTCTCACTAAATTAGAATAACAAAAAAGTTAATTTATTTCAGTTCTTCAAAGCAACTAGTTAAAGTCATATATTATATAGAGTCATTACAAACAGAGTGATCAATGTCAAGTGTTTATTTCTGTTAGTGTTGATGATTATGGTTTACAGCCAATGAAAACTCAAAAGTCATTATTTCAGTAAATTAGATTAACAAAAAACATGTGCAAAGGCTTCATAAGCTTTTAAAAAGTTCCCTTAGTCTGTTTCAGTAGGCTCCACAATCATGGGGAAGACTGCTGACTTGACAGATATCCAGAAGGCAGTCATTGACACATTCCACGATGAGAGTAAGCCACAAAAGGCCATTGCTAAAGAAGCTGGGTTTTCACAGAGTGCTGTATCCAAGCATATTAATGGAAAGTTGAGTAGAAGGAAAAAATGTGGTAGAAAAAGGTGCACAAGCAACCGGGATAACAGCAGCCTTGAAAGAATTGTTAAGAAAAGGCCATTCAAAAAATTGGAGGATGTTTACAAGGAGTGGACTGCTTATGGAATCATTGCTTCAAGAGGTACCACAAACCGATATCCAGGACATGGGATGCAAGTCTCGCATTCCTTGTGTCAAGGCACTCATGACCCATGCACAACGCCAGAAACTTCTTACCTGGGCAAGGAGAAAAAGAACTGGACTTTTGCTCAGTGGTCCAAGGTGTTGTTTTTAGATGAGAGCAAATTTTGCATTTCATTTGGAAATAAAGCTCCCAGAGTCTGGAGGAAATGTGGAGAGGCACACACTACAAGCTGCTTGAGGTCTAGTGTGAAGTTTCCACAATCAGTGATTGTTTGGGGAGCCATGTCATCTGCTGATGTAAGTCCACTTTGTTTTATCAAGACCAAAGTCAGCGCAGACATCTACCAGGAAAATTTAGAGCAGTTCATGCTACCCTCTGCCTACAAGCTTTTTGGAGATGGAAATTTCATTCTCCAACAGGATTTGGCACCTGTCCATTCTGCCAAAACTACCACTATCTGGTTTAAAAACAACAGTATCACTGTGCTTGGCCAGCAGCCTCGCCTGACCTTTATCTCCTAGAGAATCTATGGGGTATTGTTACAAGGAAGATGAGAGACACCAGAACTAGCAATGCCGATGAGCTGAAGGCTGCTATCAAAGCAAACTGGGCTTCCATAACACCTCAGCAGTGCCACAGGCTGATCGCCTCCATGCCACACCGCATTGATACAGTAATTGAGGCAAAAGGAGCCCTAACCTAGTACTGAGTGCATTTATTGAACAAACATTTCAGTAGGACAAAATTTCAGATTTTAAAATCATTTTTTAAGCTGGTGTTATAAAGTATTCTAATTTACTGAGATGACTTTTCGGTTTTCATTGTCTGTAAGCCATAATCATAAACAGAAAAACACACTTGAAATAGATCAATCTGTTTGTAATGACTCTATATAATATACACACGTGGTCAAAATTGTTAGTAATAATAATTTGAATCTGACAAAAGTAATAATAACTCAAAAATCAATTTAAAATGAACAAATGAAAGTCAGACATTGCTTTTCAAACATGCTTCCACAGATTTAAAAAAAAAAATAAAACTCATGAAATAGGCCTGGACAGAAATGATGGTACCCCTGAAAATAATGTGACAAAAGAGACATGTTAAATAAAGGTGTGTCCACTATATAGCATCACAGATGTTTACAATCTTGGAATCAGTGAGTTGGCCTGTATAGAAGGCGACAGATACTCACTGTGCTGTTTGGTGACGTGGTGTGTATCACACTCAACATGGACCAGAGCAAGCAAAGGATAGAGTTGTCTCAGTAGATTAGAAAGAAAATTATAGACAAACATGTTAAAGGTAAAAGTTATAAGACCATCTCCAAGCAGTCTGATGTTGCTGTGACTACAGTTGCACAAATGTTATTCAGAAATTTAAGCTCCATGGGACTGTAGCCAACCTCCTTGGACGTGGCCGCAGGAGAAAATTGATGGCAAATCAAAGAGATGGATAATACAAATGGCAGCAAAAGAGCCCGGAAAAACATCTAAACAGGTTAAAGATGAACTTCAAGCTCCAGGAACATCAGTGTCAGATTTCACCATTCGTCGTTGTATAAGCCAAAATGGACATCATGGGAGACAACCAAGGAGGAAACCATTGTTGAAAAAAAAATAAAAAAAACTGACTGGAATTTGCCAAACTACATGTTGACAAGCCACAAAGCTTTTGGGAGAATTTCCTATGGACAAATGAGACAAAAATGTAACTTTATAGCAAGGCACATCGGCTCTATGTTCACAGATGGAAAAATGAAGTATATCAATAAAAGAACACTGTTCCTACTGTGAAACATGGAGCAGGCTCTGTTATGTTCTGGGGCATCTGACACAGGGTGTCTAGAATCTATGCAGGGTACAATGAAATCTCAAGACTATCAAGGGATTCTAGAGAGAAATGTACTGCCCAGTGTCAGAAAGCTTGCTCTCAGTTGCAGGTCATGGGTCTTTTAAAAGGATAATGACCCAAAACACACAGCTAAAAACACCCAAGAATGGCTAAGAGGAAAACATTGGACTATTCTGAAGTGGCCTTCTATGAGCCCTGACCTAAATCCTATTGAACATCTTTGGAAAGAGCTGAAACATACCGTCTGGAAAAGGCAACCTTCAAACACGAGACAACTGGAGCAGTTTGCTCTTGAGGAGTGGGGCAAAATACTAGTCGAGAGGTGCTGAAGATTCTTTGACAGTTACAGGAATCATTTGATTTCAGTGATTGCCTCAAAAGGTTGTGCAACAAAATATTACGCTAAGGGTACAATCATTTGTGTCCAGACCTATTTCATGAGTTTTATTTTTTTAAAAATTTTGTGGAAGCATGGTTGAAAAGCTATGCCTGACTTTCATTTGTTTATTTTCATAGATTATTAATTTATTATTACTTTTGTCAGATTCAAGTTATTTCTGTCACCTTTGTGGGTTTTTCTGTCATTAAACGAGGGGTACCAACAATTATGACCTTGTGTGTATTAGTTTCACTTTTTGTATTGAAGAACTGAAATAAATTAACTTTTTGATGTATATGACAGAAAATTCCCAAAATTGACATCATTCTAAAAGCTGCATCCATCAAGGTGCTCAAAATCATATTCAAGAAGTTTGTTAACCCTTCCGGTGCTTCACAGGATTTTGTACAATGTTGAAAGAAAAAATTAACATTTAGCCTTTTCACAAAAATTTTATTTGGACCCATTTTTTTTTAATTTTCACTACGGTAACTAGAAAAAATGGACCCCAAAATTAGTTGTTCAATTTGTCATGAGCATGTCGATACCCCATATGTGAGGAAAAATGACTGTCTTTGTGAATGGCTGGGCTTGAAAGGGAAGGAGTGCACTTTGACTTTTTGAATCCAAAATTTGCTGGAATAAATTAGTGGATGTCATGTTGCATTTGGAGAACCCCAGTTGTGCCTAAACAGTGGAAACCACCCACAAGTGCCACCATTCTTATCTAGATGTGCAGTTAGCACCTTGAGCTCCAAAATGCTTCACATTGAAGTTTGACATGATATTTTTCCCACAAAAATGTTTTCTTATCCCAAAATTTTGCATTTTCATAAGGGTAACAGGAGAAATTGCACCATAAAATTTGTTTTGCAATTTATTTCGGAGTATGACGATACCCCATATGTGGGAGAAAACTACTGTTTGGGTGCACAGCACAGCTCAGAAAGGAAGGAGTGATGTTTTGCAATGCAGACTTTGATGGAATTGTGTGCAGGTGTTGTTACGGATGTAAAAAATTAATGAAGGTGTACAAAAATGGTGCTGGCATCCTGTACCTCATCTATGTTATAGTTAGAGACCTCACAAGATTCTTGTGCTTTTGTGGACATTGATTTACTTGTTTTGATTTCGCTAATAAAGATTATTGCGCAGCTATGAATATCAGATTCATAAAAGGCAATAGCTTTCCACAATGATCAGGAAGATAAGCAATATATAAACCTGTGTAACTTACTTAATAAAGAGAGATTCTGCTTTTGACTGACATTGACAGTCGAGTGTGTTTATTCTCTGTGTACTTGCACGTAGATCCATTAGATATCAGATTTGGCAGCAGATAATTAAGAAGATTGCAAACCCTTAAAGTGTGCCCCCAAAACAGTGTCATGTTGTGTTTGGAGAGCCCCTAGTTTTCTTAAAAGAGTGTAAATCCCCCCACAAGTGGCCGCATTTTGGAAATTAGAACCTTCAAGAATTTAGCTAGACATGTGGTGAGCACCTTGAACACACAGAAGTTTTTCTCGCATTTCACTCCTCCATATTATTTGCCAGTGTAAGCGAGCCCATAGCAAGCAGAGATCTTAAAAAAGGATGGTGCTTATCAAAAATATATGTAAATTAGTTGCATAATTTTTTCATTATTCAATTTAAGATTTATTTATGTGGAATAAAATGGATATTACAAAAGAGTGAACATAAAATAATGTGTTTCAATTGTTTTCAATGAAAGTTATAATAAGTATTAATCTAATCAAGTCATAAAGTTTGGACAATAATTCCTGGATAAACAGTACAAACAATATAGTAGCAAAACTAAGAATTATTTTATCCATCATAAGCTAGTAAATAGCTCTGCTGGTTTTAAACTAGATAGCACCAAGAAAGGATGATCCGTATATAATCTGTGTTATAACTTCTATGCTAAATTCCCATAGGAAGCCAACTCTCTTACAGTCCCACATGGCACAATTATATATCTTTTAAGCCTCTGGCTCTCGTTTCATTTGGATCTCTGTCTGACCACTGGAATTAATCAGTGGATGCTTGGGGTCAGTGAGATGGAACTAGAATCCCCAGGGGTACTGATCACATGTTAAAACCTCAGCAAATCTTATTTTGGCAAGCTGTAATGTGATAAGAGTGAATAAAGCAACCTTGCAAGAAACACAGAAAATATGTAGAAAATTGGTTCCAAATATTCCAAAATATTTAATGAGGGTTGGTGCCATGCTGTCAAAAATGTTAAAGTTTGATATAATGTTTTATCTCTAGGAAATATTAAAACATGCCTTATGGTCATGCAATCAGCCTTCCATAGAATATAGAAATTGATCTAAAAACTCTAGAATTACTGGTGGTGTGATGTAATGTAGTCCAAAGGCTTACTTGCTGCTCTGTTCAGTCGACTCCACAGTAGGCTTAGCCTGACAAACATATTTTCTACGGGTTTTAAAATTAAAATAGCATTTACATTTTTGTTTAAATGTCAAATCCGCCTAGTAAGCCAAAAATATTAAATTGGGGCAACTCTTAGCATCCTTGCCAATCACCTATTTGAAGAGGCCACTACTCTCTAATAGAGAGTCTCTATAAATAAATGTTTATGATAGTATATAAGATAATAATAGAGAATAATATGTTTTTGATACTTCCAATTCACAGTTTGTACATTTGGGATTAAATAAACTGAAATAATCCACATGAAAAGTAAAATTGTACATTGAGTGCAAGCCATGTTTCTGGGCCACAGGGTAAAATGTAGTCTACCAATTTATTCTATCCTTATCGTGCAAATTTGTCCAGGTCATTTGACTTCATTTTCTTCATTTTATCTTTCAGATTATGCTGTTCCTAGAAGTTGCAGAGTATGGCAAGTCTATATATGGTGTTGTGACTGCGTATGTTTAGGAAGGTACATATTTTTTTATGTTGCTTATTGAACATTAAAAATTTTTTTTAATGTTTTTGGGGTTTAATTGTTTGCACTTTTGTAATAAATTTATGATTTCAGAGTTTCGAAAGATGTGCAGGAATGAAATATTTTGAATATTTTTAAATTTTAATGGAGCCACATTTTGCTTTAAAAATTATTATTGCTTTAAAAATACCATAAAATGCCAAAATGAAACAATAAAATACCCACACGTAGTCCAAAATAAGGTCGTGACGTACATCCATATTGATGCATAGTCTCTCCATATTGGTTTCTGTTGCTAGAAGGCACCATACCTTTGCAGAGGGCAACGTGGAGCAATCATACTGTTGTTCTGTCTATTCCCTGCGACTTAAGGTGCCGTGAGGGGCGCTCAAGGGTTATTTTGGTCTCTAGCTTGTGTTTGCTGCCTTTTGATTAACACTGGGTAAGGAATGCTATTTGAAGAAGTAATCCCAGCAAAATTATTATCTTTTTAACATCTTGCAATCATTATATATTGCTGAGTGCTTAGAATTGCCTATTTTGAACTTCTACCCAGCTAATTATTTTCTTTTCCATTAGGGCTATGACATCACGTGATTAAAAACTGACTTAATTAATCCTTCTAAGCTCTATGTAGAAACAGAAATTCTATTTTCTTTGCATGACAGAGCCACTGCAAATTACCCTGGCAGGGGTGAGAAGGGAGCAACTGAGTGAAGAGTTGAAGAGGGGAATGATAAATTGTCTGAGCTCGGTTTGGGGATGTGATCCTGTTACCTGTTTTTGCATGTGGTCAATTTCTCTGTCTGCTAAGTTATTGCCCTTTCTACCTTGTCCAAATGCTGATGGTTTCTATAGTTTTTGTTTTCCTTTCTTGGTTTGCTCCTCTCCAGATGTTTCTCGTTTCCCATTTTGGTTTGCGCTATAACATTTTGGGAGGGGTTTTATATGTTCACCCTTCACTTCACTTCCATGCTGGCTTTACCTCTTGGTGAATGCAAGTTCTTACAGTGAGTCTGTTTGTTTTTCCTTCCAGCACTTTTCCTTATACCACTGTTATGTTTCTGGGAGATTATATTTGTTCCTTTTATTTTTGCTTCCCCTTAGCAGCTTTCCCTCTCTTCCCCACATGAATTTGTTTTAGTTTATCACCCTGAGGTTTCGTATTTTACTTCACATTTTCCTTTGCCCTTGTTGGCAGAGTGTTGCGGTTCATCAGGAGGTACAAGAGACCCCTTGATGGCCTTTTAGGGAGGTAGGACAGATGTGGTATTGTTAGTTGTGTGGCTAATTGGGAAACTCAAAAGATTAGGTCATGGGTGGTGATGGGTGATGCCCTGGATGTTGGGGTCCCGCAGGTTTGGTTGAACCATTAAGAAAAGTTCAGTTTGGGTACCAGAAGAGTACCCAAACCCAAACTCAGATCCGTTTCACATGAATGGGGAGCCCAAACATCTAGTGTTTCCCATGCTGTCGTGTGCATGACAGCGCGGAAAACACTGCCTCTGATCGGCAGTAACATTAATACTGCTAGTAAAAGAGCTGCATCTCCCACTCTGTCAGATGACAGTGTGAGCCCGCAGCTTTGACAGTAGGTAAAAAGTTTACCTCTGGTCACAGGCATTGGCTGATTGGAATACAACTCCCAACAGCCTGTACCTGCTGCCACCAATAACAGCGAGAGCAGGCGACGGCTGATGGGAGTCTTCATCAGCCATCGCCTGCGCTATAAATAAATAATTTAAAAAATGGCGTGGGTTCCCCTGTATTTTTGATAACCAGCCAGGCAAAACTGACAGCTGCAGACTGCAACCCTCAGCTGCTACTTTTACCAAGGCTGGTTATCAAGAATAGAAGGGTCTCATGCCTTTTTTTCAAATTATTTAAATAAATAATTAAAAAAACAGGTGGGGTTCTCCTCATTTTTAACAATCACCCACCCTAAAGTAGACCGCTGGGGGCTGGTATTCTGAGGCTGGCAGACCACAGTCACCCAAGAAAAGGCGAATCTATTTGATGCGCCAATTCTGGCGCTTTGCCCACTTGCTGTGACGTCCGCTCACTGCAGGTCTGAACTGCAGGTAAGACAGTACCCCGAGAAACCCCGAGACCCTTTACCCCTATACAGGGATCTGGAATTACAGCAAAGCCCAGGGGGTAGCTGCCTATGAGAGCAGTGGACCAGAGTAGGAAGGACGCTAGGAAGGGAATAAAAAGCGAGACCAAATGTGAAGTCAGAAGTCCAAGGTTCAAAACCAGGAGGGCGGCAAAGGTACAAAATTGGCAGGCAGTAGAAGGGTCAGAAATTCAGGCTAAAGTTAAAGTCAAAACCAGGCGGGCAGCAAAGGCACAAAATCGGCAGGCAGTAGAAGAGTCAGAAATCCAGGCAAAGGTCAGAGATACAATAGCAAAACAAACTAGCACACTGGGGAAACCAAGACTATATCTGGTGGCCTGCAAGCCAGGCTCCAAGGCATTTGAAGGGCATGGCTACCTCTGACAGGCTCACAGTCTGGTGACTCATCTGGACCGCCCCCAGAACCAGGACAGATGGTGATGCATGACTGACAAAAAACCACTTCACCTCTGACAGAATAGCGAAGCCTACGCCCACCAGACGCCTGCGCAGGGACCCCCTCTCTGTCACCAACATTACACACAGGTGAAACATGGCGATGCGCAGCGACAGAGACCGGCGTCAAAGGAGCGGAACCATATGAGGATACCGTTCTCCTATCACCGGCACCACCAGCAGAAGGAGTCTGGCGCCTCCCAGCGGCCGAGGCAGGAACACCAGACACTGAATCCAACGGCAACGTGACACTTGCCTTGTGGTGGTGGAAAGTGGGGTAACAGTTGCAGGATTGATGTCTTCTTTGTAATGTCTGGTGACATCAAGCTGATGGCTTAGTAATCTATTACTAATCCTATAGTTATATTGTAAATAAACACACAGCCAGAATGAAGTCATTTATTTGAAGTAAAAAAACCACACTTTTACATTTAAAAAAATAACAAACACAGTTATACTCCCCTAACTCCCATTCCATTGAAGCCATTGTCTTCTGTAAAAAGCAGAAAACATCAAACAACAAAAATACCCACCCAATGCAGATTTCATTGAATAATAGAATCATAGAATGTTAGAGTTGGTAGGGACCACAAGTATCATTGTGTCCAACCCCAGCTCAATGCAGGATTCACTAAACCTTCTCAGACAGATATCTGTCCAGCCTCTCTTTGAAGACTTCCATTTAAGGAGAACTTACCAGTCACCACCTCTTGAGGCAGCCTGTTTCACTCATTAGTCACCCTCACTGTCAAAGGTTTTTTTCTAATATCTATTCTATATCTTCTCTTTTACAGTTTTATTCCATTGCTTTTTCTGTTTCCATGTGCAAACGAAAATAACAACGATCCCTCAACACTGTGACAGTCCTTCAGAAATTTGTAGACAACTATTAGACTCCTTTTAGCCTTCTTTTTTGCAACATAAACATTCCTAGATCCTTTAACCATTCGTCATAGGAAATACTATCCTGGTAGCTCTTCTCTGAATTTGCTCCAGTTTTTCAATGTCTTTTTTACTCCTTTCAATGATTTTTTACTCCTTTACAATGTCCACTCCTCTTTGGCCTGACCAAGGAGGAGTAGAGGTGGATAATTACTTCATGTGATATGGACTCTGTGCTTCTCTTATTACATCCTAGCGCTGTGTTTTTCTTTTTTTGCTGCTACATCACACTGTTGACTCATGTGCACTCTGTAAACTATTAGTATAGTCAAATCTTTTTCCCATGTGCTGTTGCTTAGTTCTATTCCTCCCGTTCTGTAGATGTAATTTTCATTTTTCTTGCCCATTGTTCAAGCTTATATAGATCCTTCTTAATCCTTTCCCTGTCTTCTCTATAGTTAGCTATCCCTCCTAGCTTTGCATTTATAAGAATGTTGAACAATACTGGGGCCAGGACAGAACCTTGTGGTAACAAACTTGAAATCCTTTTTCAATTGTATATGCAATCATTTATTACCATTTTTTGAGTATGATCACTGAGCCAGTTATGACTCCACCTAATCGTAGCGTTGTCAATCCCATACTTGGTCATTTTTTAAATAAGGTAAGTATGAGATACTTTATCAAATGCTTTGCTGAAGTCGAGATATACTATATCTACCAGATTTCACTGATCCACCAAGTCAGTGATTCCATTATAGAAGGATATTATATTAGCCTAACATGACTTATTTGCTATAAATCCATGCTGGCTCTGGTTAATAACTGTATTCTTATCCAAGTGCTTACATGCATGCTGTTTAATAATTTGTTAAAAGATATTTCCTGGTATAGAAGTAAAGCTCACTGGCCTGTAATTTGCTAGCTCCGTCTCCTTTCCTTTTTTTGCAGATAGGGACAACATTTTACCCTTCTCCAATCTTTTGGGATTTATCCTGTTCTCCAGGAAGTTTCAAAGTTTCTTCAATTTCCTCTTCTAACTCTTTCAGTACCCTAGGATGTAATTCATCTGGACATTGGAGATTTAACTTAATTTAAATTGCCTAAATGTTCCCTCACCATCTCTCTGTTTATTGATAGTGGGCATTCTTTTAATTCCTTCGATGGCACCATGAAGATCAGGCATAAAATAAGAATTTAAAAGTTCAGAGTTCTCAACATCATTTTAGACCACTTCACCCTCTTCATCCTGTAATAATCCTATAGTATCTTTGACTTTTTTTTTGCTTTTGACATACCCCTAAAAACACTTTTTACTGCATTTGGTCTCCCTTGCAAGCCTCACTTCTAGTGTTGAGCGATACGATACTGCAAGTATCGGGT
>VIAB01003905.1:87296-111211 GCA_009801035.1 Oophaga pumilio
GAATGAAAAGGTGTGTCCAAACTTTTGGTCTGTACTGTATATCGTAATGCAGATGGGTATGTTTAATATCAATATACACATAGATGTGGATTTCGGTCCTTACAGTTTTAGGCACTGATTTGGCCAACAAAGCCGTGGCTATGGACAGATCATTGACTGGCCATGTATAAAATAATTGGATTATTACTGTAGAGAAACACATATATGCAAACACTTTGATATTATATGATGATGATGGTCAAACATACTGGTATGGCCATATGCATGCAGATGCACCTGTAAATATAAATCCATAACGCTGAATATAACAATAAAAATGACTCAAATAGCAGGCATACAGTACAGCAAGTAAAATAATTTTTATGCTAGTTAGATACATCAGCATATAATTATACAAGCAGATATACAGTTGTGCATAAAAGTTTACATACCCTGGCAGAATTTTTGCTTTCTTGGTCTTTTTTTGAGAGATTATGAATGATAACACCAAAAATTTTTCTCCACTCATGGTTAGTGGTTGGGTGAAGCCATTTATTGCCAAACTGCTGTGTTTTCTCTTTTTAAAGCATGACAACCCAAAACATCCAAATGATCCTGTTTACAACACACAACATAGTTTACATTACAGAGCTCCTGATATTCCATTTGTTAATCACAGCTTGAACGCTGCTGACTGGCATTATGAATTCCTTGGATATCTTTTTGTATCCCTCTCCTGCTTTACACTGTTCAACTACCTTTTCAAGTAGATCTGTTGACAATTCTTTTGCTTTCTCCATAACTCACTATCCAGAAACATCAGTGGCTGGATGAAAGATGCAAGAGTCTGTTTGGATCTCAGAAACTCACTAAGCTTTTATGCACACACACTGATTACAAGCAAATACTGTAGGTCACAGGTGAGGATGTTAACTTTAGTAGCCATTCAAACCCATTTGTGTCAACTTCTGTGTGCATGTTATCAGGACAAAATCATCAAGGTATGTAAACTTTTGATCAGGGTCATTTGGATGTTTTGGGTTGTCATTACGATTTAAAAAGAGAAAAACACATTGGCTTGACAATTAATGGCTTGACCTAACCACTAACCATGAGTGGAGAAAAATTTTTGATGTTATCATTCAAATTCTCTGGAAAAAGGCCAAGAAAGCAAAAATTCTGCTGGGGTATGTAAACTTTTGAGCACAACTGTATCTATGAGTGACACCATAAATACATATTTCATATTAAACACAGGTGTGCTTGTTGATATTGCATTGCATTCTTCTCTTCCTTTTGGACTTTAAATGTTGTATTGATGTAGCACCCATATAATATATATTTGAGCTCTGAAACTACTGCTACTTATATATTCACAGCACAGTTGGTAGACACATACCTGGATTGCAGTAGTAGTGAATGTGCCCACAGCTCGCAGGAACAGCACAGCTGTGACTGTTTTCAAGCTCTTGTTTATATCAGTAATGGATATACCTACAGCACTCAGGAACAGCAGAACTACACTAAGTTGATAAAAATGAACGTAGGTGTTGGAGAGCTGAATATGAGGACAACATTCAAGAGCACTTGAGCAAACAATTGGGCACCTGGTTGAAGCAGAGCAAAGTAAAAAGTGTGGCTAGACTCCTGGAAAGGACAAGTTAGCACTGTGTACTTGCTGCTTAAATGCTCAACCAGAGCACTCCTGCTTGAGCTACTTTTAAAAGACCTTAGATGATGACATCAAAGGTGCACACTGAACTTGGATGTAAGGACAACACTCAGCAGCAGACAATTGGGCATCTGTTTGTAGCAGAGCATGATGAGAAAGCATGACTCCTGGAAAGGACATAGTAGCACTGTGCACTTGGTACCTGAATACTCAGGCTAATAAAATATGCTTGAGCTGGCCTTAAAAGACCTTAGATGATGACCTTAGAGGTGCACAATGAATAACTATAGACACCAGATGCTCAATAGCACTGAGAGGGTTAACCGTCGGGAAGTAGGAGACAAAGCATAAGTTAAGCAAGGAAAGGTGAGTAACAATAAACTCATCACCCTTGCAAGTGGATTAATTTGAAACTCATGGGCCCCAGTATAAAAGCTTCGACAGGGTCCCCAGTTATTGCAAGCCTTTAATAGTAATAGTCTTAACTTATTGGCCAAAGGGACATTTTGGGCCTCTAATGCTCCAGTATCCAAGTGCAATTGCAACCCCTGCTCCTATTGTAGTTACGCCCTTGACCCTCACCCATTATTCTCTCTTCAGTGGTGATCTTCCCTCATCTCTGTCTGCCATCATATTCATGACCTATGTACTGCCGGTGACATAAGACAAGTCTTCTTCTTGAGGGAAAAACCAGGGTTTCTACTGTGTCTATTCCCATGAGAGTGAATTGTGCACTGCTATTATTTCACACACTTATAAATAGTTTTCATACATATCTATACTCAAACTTCTATACAATAAGTAATATTTTTTTCAGAAATATAGTTTGTCTATAGAAAATCACAGTGTTTTCTATTTCCTTTTCCACTAAATTGTGTTGGCTTCGGGAGCACATTCCTCTGCATGACATATGAGTATGGCAGCTACTCCTGATTGATTCCTCTCTAATTTGATCATTTCACACTCTTCATTCTATTGATGTTTGATTATCTACACAACAAATAGAAGTAGGAATGTTGCTCCAACATGAAGGAATTAAGAAAAATGGCCTGAGTACATTGCCTGCTGAGTTATTAATGTATGGGACATCTCTCTGCTCTGTGTATTATTTATTGATGAACATTCATTTTCGTAATGCATCGGGATTGAATTTACAGATAAATGAACAGAACTGAACTGGGATAAATGTTTTGTATTTTATAAAATAAAGCAGCCTGCACTTCTTTGTCCAGTTACTATTTCTCATGATCACAGCTAGATATATTTATCAATCCCATTCACTTGTTACCAAATTGTGAAAACATCTCATTGCTTATGAATCTCTGTCAGCCATTACTTGAAGAACATTTACCACTGACACTCATATCTCCCTCTCCACCTTAAAAATACATTTCTATGGTCTAAAACAAAGTGTATATCTATTACCTTAAACGTATAGCTATGTCTAAGGTGGCCTCCCCCTGTTTGCTGCAGGCTCCAGCGATGAGCCCACAACTTTTCAGGCACATATCAGCTGATTTCATCAGCTGACATGTGCCTCTAACAGCCATGGGTGGAATCGCGATCCACCCGCCGCTGTTAACATGTTAAATGCCACTGTCAATCTCTGACAGCGGCATTTAACATGATCACGCCAGAAGCACATCACTAATCCCGGCCATTGACGCCCGTGTCACATGATCACGGGTCGCCGATGGGTTGACATGACAACCGTAAGTCTGCAGCAGACCACTGTTGTTGTCATAGACAGGTAGCTATGAGCGCCGCCCAACTGTCAGTGCTCATAGCAAGTGACCATTTCTGCTACACAGAGCAGGGCTAGAGCTGCATTCAGAAAGGCCCAATCTATCAATATATAAGAATAATTAATCCAATCAGTAAATAGCGTAACGAAAACAAAATTAAAATGCCAGAATTTCGTTTTTTGGTCACTGCAACATAATGCAATGACGGGCGATCAAAATATTGTATCTATACCAAAATGGTGTCAATAAAAACATCAGCTCGGCAGGCAAAAAATAAGCCCTCAACCATCCGCAGTTCACGAAAAATGGAGACGCTATAGGTCTCCAAAAATGGCAACTTTTTTTTTAGAAACTTTGGATAAGGGAACCTGTCAGCAGGATTTTGCACAGTAACCTACAGACAGTGTCAGGTCGGCGCCATTATAATGATTAAAATGTTAACTTGGTTGATGAATCTATCTTGTGGTTGTTGTTTAATCCTTATTTTCAGTTTTGAGTTAATGATATGCTCGTGCTTCGGGGCGGCCTGGGGGTTCTTCATGTGGTGCTCTGCTTAGAAATTCATAATGAAGACTGTCACTAATCCCTCACTGACCTGTCCCCTAGTTTACATAATGAATATATGTACAGTACAGACCAAAAGTTTGACACACATTCTCATTTAAAGATTTTTCTGAAGGCATCAAAACTATGAATTAACACATGTGGAATTATATACTTAACAAAAAAGTGTGAAACAACTGAAATTATGTCTTATATTCTAGGTTCTTCAAAGTAGCCACCTTTTGCTTTGATGACTGCTTTGCATACTCTTGGCATTCTCTTGATGAGCTTCAAGAGGTAGTCACCGGGAATGGTTTTCACTTCACAGGTGTGCCCTGTCAGGTTTAATAAGTGGGATTTCTTGCCTTATAAATGAGGTTGGGACCATCAATTGTGTTGTACAGAAGTCTGGTGGATACACAGCTTATAGTCCCTTTAAATAGACTGTTAGAATTTGTATTATGGCAAGAAAAAAGCAGCTAAGTAAAGAAAAACAAGTGGCCGTCATTACTTTAAGAAATGAAGGTCAGTCAGTCTGAAAAATTCGGAAAACTTTGAAAGTGTCCCCAAGTGCAGTTACAAAAAATATCAAGCACTACAAAGAAACTGGCTCACATGAGGACCGCCCCAGGAAAGGAAGACCAAGAGTCACCTCTGCTTCTGAGAATAAGTTTATCCGAGTCACCAGCCTCAGAAATCACAGGTTTACAGCAGCTCAGATTAGAGACCAGGTCAATGCCACACAGAGTTCTAGGAGCAGACACATCTCTACAACAACTGTTAAGAGGAGACTTTGTGCAGCAGGCCTTCATGGTAAAAGAGCTGCTAGGAAACCACTGCTAAGGATAGGCAACAAGCAGAAGAGACTTGTTTGGGCTAAAGAACACAAGGAATGGACATTAGACCAGTGGAAATCTGTGCTTTGGTCTGATGAGGCCAAATTTGAGATCTTTGGTTCCCATCACCGTGTCTTTGTGCGACGCAGAAAAGGTGAACGGATGGACTCTACATGCCTGGTTCCCACCGTGAAGCATGGATGAGGAGGTGTGATGGTGTGGGGGTGCTTTGCTGGTGACACTGTTGGGGATTTATTCAAAATTGAAGGCTTATTGAACCAGCATGGCTACCACAGCATCTTGCAGTGGCATGCTATTCCATCAGGTTTGCATTTAGTTGGACCATCATTTATTTTTCAACAGAACAATGACCCCAAACACAACTCCAGGCTGTGTAAAGGCTTTTTGACCAAGAAGGAGAGTGATGGGGTGCTACGCCAGATGACCTGGCCTCCACAGTCACCAGACCTGAACCCAATGGAGATGGTTTGGGGTGAGCTGGACCGCAGAGTGAAGGCAAAAGGGCCAACAAGTGCTAAGCATCTCTGGGAACTCCTTCAAGACTGTTGGAAGACCAATTCCGGTGACTACCTCTTGAAGCTCATCAAGAGAATGCCAAGAGTGTGCAAAGCAGTAATCAAAGCAAAAGGTGGCTACTTTGAAGAACCTAGAATATAAGACATATTTTCAGTTGTTTCACACTTTTTTGTTAAGTATATACTGTAATTCCAAATGTGTTAATTCATAGTTTTGATGCCTTCAGTGTGAATGTACAATTTTCACAGTCATGAAAATACAGAAAATACTTTTAGTCTGTACTGTACATACTAAAAAAAGCCCTTCTGCAGGCAGTTGCCCTTTGTGGCTCCTGTGCTGCAGCATAATCGCATGTCTACTGTGTTAATAATAAATGTGCTTGAGTTTATCCTCCAAGATGGTGATGCCATCTTGGAGGAGGATTTTTTTTTTTCTCTAGCAAGATTGCACCGCCGGCGCCTGCTCAATAGCAGCTCTCTGATCTCTATACACACCAATAGCTGCTACTGCGAAGGCACAGCGGGTGCTATTTTCAGTTGGATTTTTTTTATACTATGAGGCTAACCTCAAGCACATTTATTATTAACACAGTTAACATGCTATTATGCTGCAGTGTACCTGCCTGCACAAGGGTTGTTTTTTTTCAGTATGTACATATATTCATTATGCAAATTATGGGGTAGTCAGCAGGCTGCATTATGAATAGCTAGTCAGAGCACCACATGAAGACCCCCCACGGGCTGCCCCGAAGCACGAGCATATCATTAATTCAAAACTACAAATAAAGATTAAACAACAACAACAAGACAAATTTCATCAACCAAAGTATCACTGTAATCAGCATAACGGTGCCGAACTGACTCTGTGTGTAGGTTACTATGCAAAATCCTGCTGACAGGTTCCTTTTAAATAAAATAGAACCTATACATGTTTGGTATCTACAAACTTGTAATGACCTGGAGAATCATAATGGCAGGTCACTTTTAGATTTTAATTAACATGGTGAAAAAAAACAAAACAAAAACAATTGTGGAATTGCACTTTTTTTTTGCAATTTCACCGCACTTTGAATTTTTTTCCTATTTTCCAGTATATTATATGATAAAACCTATGATGTTTTTCAAAAGTACAACTGGTCCCACAAAAAACAAGCCCTCAAATGGCCATATTGATAGAAAAATAAAAAAGTTATGGCTCTGGGAAGAAGGGGAGCAAAACACGAGGAGGAATTAGTCATTGCTCACAGCATTGAGAGTTGGGGCTGTAATCACACCGTGATACTTTCTGACAGTTAGTTCTGCAGTGCATCTGTATAGAGCCGGCTGTCAATCAGTCCCAGGGCGTGCTTATAGCTGCCACCATTCTCAGTGCTATGAGCAATGTCTGTAATTGCTCCAGGCAACCATTCATGACAAAACCTGGGATAAATAAAAGAAGACCCCCTAACTCTACAATGTCCAAATGCACTTTTTAAGGAGCTTTCTAGAAATATAAACAATTATGTGTTTTTGTTTTACCCACTTACAAAGCACCATTAATTCCACAGCGCTTTACCGATATTATCATCGCTGTCCCCATTGGGGCTCACAATCTAGATTCTCTATCATTATGTCTTTGGAGTGAAGGAGAAAACAGAAGTACCTGTAGGAAACCCACCCAAACACAGGGAGAACATACAAACTCCCTGCGTATGTTGTCCATGGATTTTAAACCAGGGTCCCAACACTCCAAGGCTACACTGCTAACCACTGAACTATCATGCATATACAGTACTTAATGTAGTTAATGGGAACCTTTCACCAAATTTTTCATGTTAAATTGGATACAGAATGTAATAAAACATCTCTTCTCCATTGAGGAGATATTAGCAATCAAACTATTGTGCACCCAATGAGTTAACTTTTTGTGACGTCCAAGTGCATATCTTCCATGTCTCCAATCGTAAAGTAGGATTCAGGATTCTGTCATCCTTTGAGTTTCCCAAACCATTTATGAAACACCAAATAAGATTTATTTTGGAGTAAACAACATACTGTATGATTTATTATTTAGCTGAATTTACTCATTTGAATGATAAATAAAAACTAATTACAGTTATAACCCAGATTCCTTTTGGATTTAGGTTGGAAATGTCTTAAATAATGCTAGCTTAAAGAAAATCTGTCAGCAGGATTTCAGCACCCAAACTATTTACATGCCCATGTAGCTTTTGTGAAGACAATTCCAGCAACACCTTTACATGGTGAGTCTGTTACTCTGATAATTAGAAATCAGCACTTGAATTGATTTGCAAATAACGCAGAATGATTATGGGAGATCTAAAGTCTCTGTCAATTTTCAATTCAGGCAAAGAAGTCATTAGTAGTAATGAGCAAACTTGCTCAGATAGCAGGTTATCCGAGTATCTTGGGTGTGCTCGGATAATATATTCGAGTCCCTGCTGCTGCATGTTTTGCGGGGGTCGATAGCCTCAACACATGTGGGGACTGCCTGTTTGGCAATCCCCACATATGTTGTGGCTGTCTACCGCCACAAAACATGCAGCACAAGGGAGTCGAGTATATTATCCAAGCACGCCCAGATGCTCGGATAACGCCCAAGCATGCTCTGGTAACACGTCCTCTGGGCACATTCACTCATTACTAGTTATTAAGCAAGCAGTAGGAAGTGGCGATGGGTAAGGAATAGAGCTGGAGTGACAAAGGATTCAGAACTGCAATAGCTTTTCATCCTGATTTTCATAACAATTCAAACACTGATTTCTCAATAATGAAAGATTGGACTGGCCTTATAAAGATATAGATGGAATTGTCTTTGTAAATACTACCTGATCATATACAGGGCCTTAAACAAGTATTCATACCCCATGAAATGTTCCACATTTTTTCACGTTACACTCACAAACTTAAATGTTTTTTATTTCAATTTTATATGATATACCAACACATAGTAGAAAGGGCAAATGCACGTCTCAATTTTCAAATTTATATTTATAAAATAATTAGAAAACCGTGAATCATTTCGTTTACACTTCACAAATACTTGCTACGTACATAAAATCCAGTCAAAATACATTTAAGTTTGTATGAGTAACGTGAGGTAATCAAGAAAGTTCACAGGCCATGAATATTTTTCCAAGGCACTGTAAAATAGTTTGGATAAGGTAAAATCTTGCTAACAGATTCACTTTAAACAATCTCCATTAGAGTTTAACATTGGATAGAGACATTACCTACATGGTAATTTTTCTTACGGCAATTGTAGTGTCCCAGTACCTCTTCCTATCTGTTGCAAAATATAGTTGGGTGGTTACCAAAAACGTATGTCCTGTTATGTGGTTTGTTCTATAAATTGTCTTATACTGCCATCTACTGTCCATAGTGTAACGGTGCAAGAGTTTGGTCACATGACACTTTCTCAGCTTGGTTTCATGCGGAAGCCTCTAGATGCTGCTGAGAGAAGAGTCAGGGAGGAGTTCCTGTCCTTCCTGTGAGGAGCGATGTGAAGAGTGAGGACTTCCTAGGCTGCTCTGCCTTCAGCCTTAGTCCCGCTTCCCTTAATCTTCAATCTGACAGGAAACTACCACAGCCTACGCCAGGAGGGCATCTTAAATTTCAGTCTTCATAGAGACAGAAGAGATAGAGCTGTACAAGGGCTCTTCTGCTACACTCCACGCCTTTAATGGTTCTGCCAGCGTGAGTGCCTCATGTTCTGCTGCATCTTCTACTGTACGCCCTGCAACAGAGAACCATATCAGGACTTAATCATGAGTAAGCAGTGAACACTATTTCCACAGTGAACCAAACTGTGTAGGCCCATCCTTGGTAGCAATATAACTGAAGGACTGTGTGAATTAGTATAGTAGCCCGGTACATAACCGGCAGTCAGCCGATCACTTTAATCAAGCCATTAACTGGGAAGATTCCATCTTAAAAGTCACGGTGACCAGATCTCTTGCTACCTAAAATTTCAAGTTTGTATGAGAAACTGTGATACCATCACTATGGACTATGTATTTTGAAGTGAATAAAGTAAATACTACCTTTTGATTACATTAATACCCGTGTCAGCATTCATCCTTGAAACTGCACACACACTAAGAGGCTGTAAGGGCTCAGTGTGAGAGACACAGGGCTAGCACGCCACAACGCTTCCTGTGATATTCCTAATTTCTTTATTATTGGCCGGCCCTGGCACCTATAACATCTAGTTCCCCCCTGGGCACTGCAGTAATAAAATAAAATAATTAACTACAATCACACAATTACCTCCACAGAGAATATGGAAGGCCACTGTGTGCAATTATAAGCAAACAGTACAGGTCATTGGCTGCTTTTATCTGCCATTAGAATGAAGACTGACTCTCAACATTTATTCCCACCATCAGAAAAGTGGTGGCATGGAAAGAAATATAAGAGGCAGATAAGGGGGATCTGGTATCTATGGTGTCCTGCAAGAATCTAGATTTCTGCTTTTCAAAACATACAGTATATTGTGTGCTTGTTGTAGACTACAGTATATATTCACTTTTTAATTACATTGTTAATACACTGTGTGCAGAATTATTAGGCAAATGAGTATTTTGATCACATCATCCTTTTTATACATGTTGTCCTACTCCAACCTGTATAGGCTTGAAAGCCAACTGCCAAGTATGTAAATCAGGTGATTTACATCTCTGTAATGAGGAGGGGTGTGGTCTAATGACATCAACACCCTATATAAGGTGTGCTTAATTATTAGGCATCTTACTTTCCTTTGGCAAAATGGGTCAGAAGAGAGATTTGAAGGACTCTGAAAAGTCAAAATTTGTGAGATGTCTTGCAGAGGGATGCAGCAGTCTTGAAATTGCCAAACTTTTGAAGCGTGATCACCGAACAATCAAACATTTCATGTCAAATAGCCAACAGGGTCGTAAGAAGCGTGTTGATAAAAAAAAGGTGCAAAATAACTGCACATAAATTGAGAAAAATCAAGCGTGAAGCTGCCAAGATGCCATTTGCCACCAGTTTTGCCATATTTTAGAGCTGCAATGTTACTGGAGTATCAAAGAGCACAAGGTGTGCCATACTCAGGGACATGGACAAGGTAAGGAAGGCTGAAAAACGAAAACCTTTGAACAAGAAACATAAGATAAAACGTCAAGACTGGGCCAAGAAATATGTTAATACTGATTTTTCTAAGGTTTTATGGACTGATGAAATGAGAGTGACTCTTGATGGGCCAGATGGATGGGCCCGAGGCTGGATCAGTAAAGGGCAGAGAGCTCCACTCCAACTTAGACACCAGCAATGTGGAGGTGGGGTACTGGTATAGGCTTGTATCATCAAAAATGAACTTGTGGGACCTTTTCGGGTTGAGGATGTAGTGAAGCTCAACTCCCAGACCTACTGCCAGTTTCTGGAAGACACCTTCTTCAAGCAGTGGTACAGGAAGAAGTCGGTATCGTTCAAGAAAGACATGATTTTCATGCAAGACAATGCTCCATCACATGCATCCAAATACTACACAGCGTGGCTGGCCAGTAAAGTTCTAAAAGAAGAAAAAATAATGACATGGCCCCCTTGTTCACCTGATCTGAACCCCATAGAGAACCTGTGGTCCCTCATAAAATGTGAGATCTACAGGGAGGGAAAACAGTCCACCTCTCGGAACAGTGTCTGGGAGGCTGTGGTGGCTGCTGCACGCAATGTTGATCGTAAACAGATCAAGCAACTGACAGAATCTATGGATGGAAGGCTTTTGAGTGTCATCGTAAAGAAAGGTGGCTATATTGGTCACTGATTTTTTTTTTTTGAATGTCAGAAATGTTTATTTCTAAATTTTGTGTTGTTATATTGGTTTACCTGGTGAAAATAGACAAGTGAAATGGGTATATATTTGGTTTCTACTAAGTTGCCTAATAATTCTGCACAGTAATAGTTACCTGCACAAACAGATATCCACCTAAGATAGCCAAACCAAAAAAAACCCACTCCAACTTCCAAAAATATTAAGCTTTGATATTTATGAGTCTTTTGGGTTTATTGAGAACATAATTAAATGAATCCTCTCAAATACAACTTGCCTAATAATTCTGCACACAGTGTATATAAAATGCATTGAACTATGGAGTATATGCTTATTCTCTGTTTATATAGTTATTTAAAGGGTTGCTCTAATGATTTGCCTTCAAGTGCACACCATCCTATAATAAGCAGAAACGGAGTGGTGAGCTCTTGTTGACAAATCATGAGAACATGAGAACAACAGATCATTGACATTCTTCAAGGGCTATGTACCACTGAAGTAGCAGAGCAGAGAAGGGGCACTGAAGCTTGCAAGCACACGCTCTTTCATTAGAAAATTGGCCACCTCTGATAGTATGTAGGAGGGGACAGTAACCTAGGCAATGAACAATAAGCAATAAAATAAAAAAAACTTGATTATTGAGAATCACAGACTTCATAGAGAGAAGAAAAATATGGTTTATTACCATGGTTGCCTTATTGATCTCTGTATACACAGCACTGAACCAGTGCTATGTAAATAGATCAGGAAGCCCTGTCAGTGCTTCCTCCACCTGACCCAGCAGACATGTAATCATAGGATGTAAGGAGGGATGAGAAGCTGCTGGGTACTTGAAAACCTAGTTAGCTATGCTTTGCAGACAGGAAGTTAAAAGTCCATTGTAACTGAGGCTAATATATCAACCTAAGCTGCAGGGAGAAATTAGCAGTAAAAAGACAGAAACCTCTGGAGCCATAAGCAGAGGAGGACATGAATTGGAGATGGGTGGACCTTTAACTCCTGCAGCTTTGTTGGTATAGTGGTGTAGATTTTTAGCAAGAGTGATGTTGCTTTAAGTGTAAGAAGCACAGTATGTCTGTGCCTGGTGTGTTACTGTGAGGAGGGTGGGCTTATATAGAAGAGGAAATCTGGCTCTCTCCCTCTTTCTTTTACAGGATGAAGTGGAGGAAGCATTTCCCGCCCTCCCGCCCTGTTTATAATCATTGTCATAAAAATTTTAATTATAGTTTGTATAATGATGAATGCTTTATTGTATTTTTTAAATTACATTGTTTATTTTGTACCAGGTTCAATTTTATCAGGGCAGAGTTAATAGCATTAACCTTCTAAGCCCAAGGGAAGGGCAATCCTTCAGCCATGGTTCCCTGGAGGTTTCCTCCACAGGGGGTTTTTCCTCTCCTGAGTACTGTAGGATGACTCTTTGTGAGTCGGAGGTTTGCCAAGTTTAGTCCCCTTAATGCTTTTGCAGGGACTTCTAGTTTATAAGTTTCCAAAAGTGATTTATTTAAAAAAAATGTCAAATGTGACTTGGAATTTATAACCCGTCACAGCTTTGCGGTTTAGGAGTCTGGTGGAAGTTGCAGACAAGTTAAGGTGGACTAATTTTAACTAATAGAGGATGTAAAACCTCATGATGGTGAACAGGCTCGGCTTTGGTGACCAGCCTCAAGGACGTTGTAATGGTAACGTCAATCAGGGTCGGGCACAGTGGTTAAGCACAGGAGTGAGGATAACAGGGTAATTGGTGCCCTGAAAGTTTACTGGCTCTGCTTGAATGGCAAGCCAGTGTGTGCCACCCCTTTATGGCTGTCTGTCCTGGTGCTGTATGTCAGACAGCTGGAGATATCACAGTACTTGTGAATCCCAATGTACTAACACTTCACCTGACTCCTACTGTGATTGTTTTAATCCTGTGATTTAAATAAAACTGTGGCCATTTTGACAACCAAAATAATGTGTTCAGTGTATTTATTCCGGTGCCTAGTTTTACTGTAGTTATGGTGGTTTTAAGATGGAGTTAGGGTCTGTCCCATATCCAAAAGTCATGTGTTAATAAGTGTGCCATGAAGGTTTTTTAGCCTCTTCTTGACCCTTGACGTAAGTTATTGTCACGGTCAGGAAGGAGTTCAAAACCTATGATGTAAACTTAAATCATGGCGATTTTGCGGGTACAGTAACTACGCCCCCATGATCGCAGCAGGGAGCTTGGCAAAAGTAATAGCCGAGCTCCGGCTATGATGGCCAGGAGAGGTACCCATAAAGCTCCAGGCCATTTAACTTCCTATATTGACATTGATCACAGCATTTGGGAGGCTAGGAGAGGTAGTGGGCTCCCTCCCCCTTCAGATCGATGCCCCTAAAATGTTACATTGTTACTTTGAGGGTCATATCATTGCCATGGCAACCCAAGGATGTGATGCCTGAAGCATGGTCGCTGGCACATCATGATGCATTATACCAGTGACCAGAGTAATGAAGTTAACCCCTTTTCCCCGGAGGGTTGTTTACGCGTTAATGACAGGGCCAATTTTTACAATTCTGACCACTGTTTCTTTATGAGGTTTGTTTATTTCAGTGTTTGTTTATTTACATGTCCATGCATCACACCATCCCTGTGCTTTTCACTGTATATAATTGTGTTTCTTCAAATATTTTGTTACACCAGCCTGATGAAGAGACATAAGCAGTCTCGAAAGCTCGCCCTCTAATATCTTAAACTATATATTGTTAGCCATTAAAAGTTATCATACCCACAAGATTCCTATTTTGCTTCTCCCACTGAAAGAACTCTATATGTTTTTTTCTACTGGCTAACACGGTACCAAACCAATTTTTTTTTTTCGTTTATGAGGTTATAACTCTGGAACGCTTCAACAGATCTGCGCGATTCTGAGAATATTTTCTCGTGTCATATTGTACTTCAGATTATTGGTAAAAATTCTTCAATATAACTTACGCTTATTTGTGAAAAAAATGGAAATATAGCGAAAATTTTGAACTTTTTTCAATTTTCAAACTTTGAATTTTTATTCCCTTAAAACAGAGAAATATGACACACAAAATAGTTAATAAATAACATTTCCAACATGTCTACTTTCCATCAGCACAATTTTGGAACCAAATTTTTTTTTCTTAGGAAGTTATAAGGGTTAAAAATTTATCAGTGATTTCTCATTTTTACAGCAAAATTTACAAAACCATTTTTTTTAGGGACCACCTCACATTTGAAGTCACTTTCAGGGGTCTATATGGCAGAAAATACCCAAAAGTGACACCGTTCTAAAAACTGCACCCCTCAAGGTACTCAAAATCACATTCAAGAAATTTAGGTGCTTCAGGTGCTTCACATGAAGCAACGTGGAAGGAAAAAATGAACATTTAACTTTTTAATCACAAAAATGTTCTTTTACAAACAATTTTTTTATTTTCACAGGGGGAAAAGGAGAAAATGGACAGATAAAGTTGTTGTGCAATTTCTCCTGAGTATGTTGAATCCCCATATGTGTGGGAAAACCACTGTTTGGGCGCACGGCAGGACTCGGAAGGGAAGGAGAGCCTTTCGATTTTTTCAAACCAAAATTGGTTGGAATTGAGATTGGACGCCATGTGGAGAGCCCCTGAAATGCCTAAAGAGTGGAAACAGTCCAAGTGACACCATTTTGAAAACTAGACGAGCTAAGGAACTTATCTAGATGTGTGGTGAGCACTTTTAACCTACAAGTGCTCCACAGAAGTTTATAAGGCCTGGGCGTGAAAATAAAAAAATCATATTTTTTCCACAAACATAATCTTTTAGACCCAAATTTTTTATTTTTCCAAGGGTAATAGGTGAAATTGGACCCCAAAATTTGTTGTCCAATTTATCCTGAGTACGCTGGTACCCAATATGTGGGATAAAACTACTATATGGGCACACGTCGGGCACAGAAGGGAAGTAGTGACATTTTGGATTGCAGACTTTGATGGAATGGTCTGCCGGCGTCATGTCACATTTGGAGAGTACCTGATGTGCCTAAACAGTGGAAACTCACCATCAGTGACACCATTTTGAAAGCTAAAGCCCCCAAGGAACTTATCTAGATGTGTGGGGAGAACTTTGAACCCTCAAGTGCTTCACAGAACTTTATAACGCAGAGACATAAAAATAAAAAATCATTTTTATTTCCACAAAAATGATATTTTCACCTACAATTTTTTATTTTCCCAAGAGTAACAGAAGAAATTGGACCCAAAGAGCTATTGTGCAATTTTCCTGAGTACGTTGATACCCCACATGTGGGGGAAAATCACTGTTTGGGTGCATAGCAGAGCTCAGAAGGAAGGAGCACCATTTGACTTTTTCAGCGCAGAATTGGCAGGATTTTAGATCAGACACCATGTCATGTTGGAGAGCCCCCGATGTGCATAAACAGATGAAACCCCCCAATTCTAACTCCAACCCTAACCCCAACACACCCATAAACCTAAATCCCAACCCTAACCATAACCCTAACCACAAAACTAACCTTAACACACCCCTAACCCTAATCCCAACCCTCACCCTAAACCTAACTTTAGCCCCAACCCTAACCCTAACTTTAGCCCCAACCCTAACTCTAACTTTAGCCCCAACAATAACCCTAACTTTAGCCCCAACTCTAACCCTAACTTTTGCCCCAACCCTAACCTTAACTTTAGCCCCAACCCTAAACCTAACCCTAATAGAAAAATGGATATATAAATACATTTTTTAATTTTATTGTTTTTCCCTAACTAAAGTGGTGATAAAGAGGATTTGATTTGATTTACTGTATGCAGCTGTTTTTTATGTTTGTGAGCGGTCACATGCTAAAAGACGCTTTTTACAGCAAAAAAATGTTTTTGCATCACCACATTTTTCCATATTTTGGCCACAGCGTCATGTGAGGTCTTATTTTTTGCAGGACGAGTTGATATTTTTATTGGTACCATTTTTGGGCACATTAAATTTTTAGATCGCTTTTTATTAAGATTTTTGTGGGCAGAATGAATAAAAACCAGCAATTCAAGAATTTCTTTTGGGGGGGGCGTTTATACCGTTCCACATGTGGTAAAATTGATAAAGCAGTCTTATTCTTCAGGTTAGTATGATTACAGCGATACCTCATTTATATTTTTTTATGTTTTGGCGCTTTTATACTATAAAAACTATTTTATGTAAAAAATAATTATTTTTGCATCGCTTTATTCTGCGAGCTATAACTTTTTTATTTTTTGCTGATGATGCTGTGTGGTGGCTCGTTTTTGCAGGACAAGATGACGTTTTCAGAGGTACTATGTTTATTTATATCTGTCTTTTTGATCGCATGTTATTCCACTTTTTGTTCAGCGGTATGATGATAAAGCATCGTTTTTTTGCCTTGTTTTTTTTTAAGGGGTTTACTAAAGGGGTTAACTAGTGGGACACTTTTATAGGGCGGGTCATTACGGACGTGGCGATACTAAATATGTGTACTTTTTTTGTTTATTTTTATTAACATAATAATAATGCTTTTATTGGGGAAATATTTTTTTTATTTAGGGATTTTTAAAAAATATTTTTACACAGAATATTTTTTTTTTACATTTTTACGTTGTCCCAGGGTGGGACATTAGTATATAATGTCAGATCGCTGATCAGACACTTTGCAGAGCACTATGTCAAATCAGCGATCTGACAGGCAGTGCAGGAGGCTTGCCGGTGCCTGCTCTTAGCAGGCACTGACAATTCACCTCCCTGCAGGACCCGGAAGGACTCCGCAGCCATCTTTGATCCAGGGGCCTGCAGGGAGGAGGCCCTCGGAACAACGCAATCACATCGCTTGCTTCCATATGCCACCAGAACTCTGAGATCATGTTTGATCGCAGTGTGCCAGGGGTTAATGTGCTGGGAGCGGTCCGTGACCACTCCTGGCACTTAGTGCCTGGTGTTAGCTGTGATAATCAGCTGACACCTGGCTGCGCTTTCCCCGTGAGCGCAGCTGATCGCGTGTGACGTACTATCCTGTCCATGGGCATACTGGCCCAGGTCCCATGAACGGGAAAGTACGTCTAATCTCAGAAAGGGGTTAAAGTCAAATAAAGGAATTGTAAATATTCCAGTTAAAAAAATGTTTAAAAATTGTAAAAATCTAAAAAAAAACACAAAATGAAAAAATATATATATTATACCAATAAATACATATGTCGATGTAAAAAAACAAACAAAAAAGTAATCATATATGCTATTGCCATGTGAATAACAACATGAACTATAAAGCTGTCACACTTGTTGTTAACCCCTTCAGTGAACAACGTAAAAAAAGGCAAAAAACTCTTTTTTCATCATACAGCCAAACAAAAATTGGAATAAAAGATAATAAAAAAGTCAAATGTAAATAGAAATGGTACATCTGAAAACATCATACTGTCTTGCAAAAGCTATCATATAACAGTGTCAGTTTTTATTGTGAGAAAAGTAGCAAAACCTTAAAAAAATTACATAAATGTGATATTGCTGTAATCGGACTGCCCAGACGAGATTAAAGTTGCCTTATTACTTTTACCACATGGTAAACAAGCAAAAAAAATGATTTTTGAATTACTGGTTTTTGTTAATTTTGTACACAAAAAAAGGAATAGAAAGCGATCAAAAAATGTTATGTGCCCAAAAATCGTACCAATCAACTCGTCCTGAGAAAAATTAGCTTTCAGAAATAAGGCAATGGAAAAACTTATTTTTGTAAAAAAAAAAACAATGTTTAGTGTGTGATAGCAGCCAAACATATTTTATATAAATCTGGCACCTCTGTAATCGCACCGACCTGAAGAATAAAGTCAGCTTATCAGTTATACTGCAAGAGGAATAGTTTAAAAAATAAATAAAACTAATTGTTAACCTACCTTTGATTTGTTTATTCTGATTCCCCAAAATTGCATTAAAGCTCGTAAAGTATGCTGAGCACTTATGTCAGGTTCCGCCTTGGAGTTGGGCCTAAACAGGCCTTCTCAGTATATTAGATCGTGCCAAATTAGGTAGAGCTTCGATCGAGGCAAGTGATGCTAGTAATAAAACAGAAGACACGGCAACTGTATGCAAATTACTAGGCACGTTTTATTGACGGTTAAGATTCATCTTTTATACCCTGTTTAGAGGGTGTATACGTGCATTAGGTAATGGTATTTTACAGAAACATATTAGCAAATCATTTATTACAGTAATTTGTCATGTACCATAGTTTATGTCAGGTTGACCAACTAATTATCTATCTAAGGAATTCACTAGTCATCATGTGTTTCTTTCATGGACCCCCAAACAGTCGTCATTAGCAGTTATAACTTTATTACTTTACTGATTAATTGCAGGTGTTATCGTTATTCATCTATACTCATTATTTTTTATTCCCATCATTAGGGTGCTATTACTCTGATTATCCCATAGTCAACAGGAATATGTCTTGCTGGCTTAACCTTTGATATATGTCATGTCATGTTGTTCAGTTCAGTCAGCAAATAATGTCTTAGTGGAAATATAGAGAAGTGATTTCTTAAAGGGATTGTTATATAAGCTCTAGCATTAGCAGGGATATTGGAGTGTAGAATATAGAAGGGTCTACTAGATCCCTATCACTTACCTCAGAGTTTCCATACGTGATTAAGATGGAATCTCTGGCAGAAGATTCCTTATTATGAGGAATATGGAGACACGGTGGACGCTGTCTAGCCTATGATCTTGCGAAGTCTGTCTTTTCAGACATGAATAAAATCGTTGCCTGCCACAGTTTTGTGTACGACTGAAAAAAAGACACAGCAAAAAAGGGTAATGTTTCCCTGATATGCAACAATTTTTGGCACACAGAGAGATAGGAGTCTGACACACATACCACACTGGTCACTCTATGTAGCCTGTATTTTTGAAGGTTATCCCCAAAATATTGTACACAAATAGGGTAATAGACAGCAAATACAGTGGAATGTAAGCCTGAATTGCTGCAATTTGTAGGCCACAAACAGCTCAGCCGTCTGACAGCGATATCACACTGTTCAATATGTGGGCAGTATTTTTAAAATTTTTAGCCCTAAATAGTGTTTACAGCTAGTGTAACACACAGCAAATAAAAGTGAATAGAAGCTTCCAAAGCACACTTTGTAGCCCTCAGATACATGAGGCTTGTCACAGAGATACCGGACAGTTCAATATGTCAACGGTCTTTTTGTATTTTTTACACCAAAAAAACTGTTTTGAGCTACGGTAACACACAGCAAAAAAAGCTGAAGGGAAGGCTCAAAAGCACACTTTCTATCCCATAGATAGATGAGGCGTTACACTGAGATACCAGACTGTTCAATATGAGGCTGGTATTTTATTATTTTTTAGGTCAAAATAGTGTATACTAGACCTAGGGTAGCAGACAGAAAAAAAAGGGCAAGGTAGGCCTGAAAAGCAACTCTTTGTAGAGCACATATACACCTGGCATCTGACGGAGATAACAGACTGTTCAATATGTGCCCTGGATTTTTTTAACAAAATTTTTACCCAAAAAGACTGTCTAAAAATATGGTAAGACACAGAAATAAAGGGTAATGTTTCCCTGATATGCCACAATTTTTTGAACACACAGAGATAGGAGTCTGACACAGATACCGCATTGGTCACTATGTAGCCTGTATTTTTTTAGTTTATACCCCAAAATATTGTACAGAACTAGGGCAATAGACAGCAAATACATTGGAATGTAGGCTTGAATTGCCACAATTTGTAGGCCAAAAGCAGCTCAGCCGTCTGACAGCGATACCACACTGTTCAATATGTGGCCTGTATTTTTTAAATTTTTAGCCCTAAACAGTGTTTACCACTAGGGAAACACACAGCAAATAAAGTTGAATGGAAGCCTCCAAAGCACTCTTTGTAGCCCTCAGATACATGAGGCGTGTCACAGAGATACCAGACTGTTCAATATGTTGCCGGTCTTTTTGTATTTTTTACACCAAGAAAAACTGTATTGAGCTACGGTAACACACAGCAAAAAAAGCTGAAGGGAAGGATCAAAAGCACACTTTCTATCCCATAGATAGATGAGGCGTGACACTGAGATACCAGACTGTTCAATATGAGGCCGGTATTTTTTTATTTTTTTGGCCAAAATAGGGTATACTAGACCTAGGGTAGCAGACAGAATAAAGGGAAAGGTAGGCCTGAAAAGCAACTATTTGTAGAGCAGAGATACAACTGGCGTTTGACGGAGATAACAGACTGTTCAATATGTGCCCTGGAGTTTTTTTAATTTTTTTACCCAGAAAGACTGTCTAGAAATATTGTAAGACACAGCAAAAAGAGGGTAATGTTTCCCTGATATGCCACAATTTTTGTCACATAGAGAAATAGGAGTCTGACACAGATACCACACTGGTCACTCTATGTAGCCTGTATTTTTTAAGGTAATAAGTTATTACTAATAACCCAAAAATATTGTACAGAACTAGGGCAACAGACAACAAATAGGTTGCCACGAGAGGTTGCGAGTTCTTCTTCAATGGAAGTCTTCAAACAGAGGCTGGACAGACATCTCTCTGGGATGATTTAGTGAATCCTGCTTTGAGCAGGGGGTTGGACCAGATGGCCTAGGAGGTCCCTTCCAACTCTACCATTCTATGATTCTATGAAATACAGTGTAATATAGACCGGAAATTCCACAATTTGTAGACCACAGAGAGGTCTGGCGTCTGACGGAGATAGAACACTGTTACATATGTGGGCTGGATTTTTTTTGACCACCAAAATTGCGTCAATAACTAGGCTATGACACTAAAAAAAAATTGTTGGAGTACTAAAATTGTAAAATAGTTATCTAATGACGTTAAAAACACAGTGATAAATATAAGAACTGTAGATAAATATTTTTTGGCCACCTAAAGATTTTTTGGTCAGCAAAATGGTGGTCAAAATTGTTGTAAGACAGATCTAATGCCTTTTAAATTGCCAGATTTTCACGCTATTGTATTACAATGACCTGGCTGTAGTCTGCAGTGTGACCAAGCAAATAAATGTACAAAGAAATGTGGTCTCTGGATTGCTTTGTAATAAAATTGGCAGGATTCAGTTGCAAAAAAAAAAAATCATAGCCACGGATACTTGCAGCTAGGTATATATATAATAGGCAGCACCAGACAGTAATGGACCCTTTTGAAGTATGCAGTCAGATCTATACACTCACATACAGTGCCTGCATGCCTTGCACTGATGTGGTTATGCACACAGACTCCCCTTCCTACCTGGCACTGCAATCTATATACCCCCTAATTAGCCCTTAAAAGGAATGTTCGTTTAGCTGGATTTGTGTATTGAACAAAGGTAGTCCCACGCTATCTAATAAAAGCACAAATCTCTCCCTTTCTCAGCAGCAACTCTCCCTACACTGAGTCCAGAGCTAAATGTGCGAGCAGGGCGGCATCTCTTATAGACCTGATGACGCTGTGCGGCCAGCCAATCACTGCACGACCACAACAAAGATGGCTGCGACTTTACAGTGAGTAGCAGACAATCCCTGCATGTTCATTGGCGCTCTATAGAGCAGGGCAGAGACCCGAGCTCCCGCCGAATAATACCGGAAATGCTCGCCGAGTACACTGAGTACAGTGATACTTGGGCGAGTAACGAGTAGTGGCGAGAACGTTTGCTCATCACTAGAGATGAGCGAATTTGTTCTGATTTTGTCACCGAATCTGATTTTTACATATATTCAGGCCATATTCGAACAATGTTCGTACCGAATGTATGTTTGATGATAGGTTTCAAACATATTCGGTAATTTCTTCTCCCATTAACTAATGAAATTTCTTTAATTAATGAAATTCGGCTGTGGTTACGATGGATGTTGCAAAAACAATATTCGATGCCGATCATATTCGGAACCAAATCCGAACAAATTAGCTCATCTCTAATCATGACGCATCGCAGAAGATTATTGATGAGCGAATTTGTTCGGATTTGGTTCTGAATATGATCGGCATCGAATATTGTTTTTGCAATATTTGTTGAATAAAGCCGAACGTCATTAGAGTCAATGGGAGTAGAAATTACCAAATATGTTCGGAACCGATCATAAGACATACATTCGGCACAAATATTGTTCAAATGTGGCTCAAATATGTCAAAATCATGTTCGGGGACAAAATCTGAACAAATTCGCTCATCTCTACAAAGATCATACTTCAACATTTTTAAAGACTAGAAGAAGGTTATGTATTGAGGCAGAAGAGAGAAGACGAGAGCAGTTCGGCTTCTTAAAAAGTGAAATGCTTTATTTTCATCGAGATAAATCGTCACAGACGGTGTCCTCCAAAATGTGCAACAGACGGAGGGGTGGCACCTAGTGAAAACAGCGACGCGTTTCGACCACCAAGGGTCTTTGTCAAAGCATTTCACTTTTTAAGAAGCCGGACTACTCTCGTCTTCTCTCTTCTGCATTCAACGTCCTGGTCTGGACTTGCGGTTCCGTGCTCCGGTGGAAGTTATGTGAGCTGGCAGGGGCTCATGCCCCATTTTCTCTGCATAATATGTATTGAGGCACTTGCACCGTTATTTTGCCCATACTGAAGCCCTTTAGTGTTTTTATCCACTATTATAACCCTTCGATGGTCCTCAGAGAGTTTAATACCCCCCAAATTCCAACGACACAGAAGTGTTCCCACATTCCTCCACCTATACAGCATGATATCCTTACAAACCCAGCACAGTATGATGGTCACCCAAAAGACCCCACCATACAGTTTGATGGTCACCCCAGCTCTCGTCCACACTATATGATGGTGATCACAGCCACATACACAGTATGATAGTCACAACTGCCCCTCCTCCTAAGGAATATGATGGTCACTGCCTTCCAGGAAGCTGTTCACCACTGACCACAAAATATGATGTCCACCACTGCCCTCAACACTATATGATGGTCACCACTATCCCCATACAGTATGATATCTAACAGTCTTAATCATAATTGCAATCAGGATATTACGATTAAGACTGGTTACTCCCAAAATGCCCCAACATAGCATGATGGTCTTCACACAACCCTTCATATAGTTGATAGTCCCACCCCATAGGCCCAATACAGTGTGATGATCGCCACAGTCCTCTATATAGTTGATTGTCCCTCACATTCCCAATATGGTATTTTGGTCCCACTATATCCTCCCATATAGTGTAATGCTCCCCCACAGCCTCAATATGGTATGATGGTCCCCCATGATCTCATCAAATAGTATAATAGTCACCCCCATAGCCACAATACAGTATGATCTCCCCTTACATTCTCACATGTAGTATGATGGTTGCCAAGAGCACCAATACATGCCCACACACAGACCACAAAAAAACAAAACTTTATATTTACCTAATGCAGCTGCACCTGCTGTATCCTCTTCTATCCAGTCTTGTAGTGGACACGGGCAGGCCGAGGGCAAAAAGTATCCAGCGGCCTGCCGGAGTAAGTGACAGAACATGGAGCCGTTGACCCTGTGCTCCCCCATGACTTTAACATTACCAACATCCTGAGGATGCCAATACTGTTGTCTCAAGTGAAAATAGCCCATTAATGGGCCTGCACATCTGGCATTTGTCAAATTTGCCTATGGCTAGTCCGACCCTGGTCATAGCTCTGTTGTGTGGTATTTGTTATGTTTTGGTAGCTGAGGAGAGTAAGCAAAAACGGCAATACACCAGAGAGGCTGGAACCTATTGGATTGCAGTAACCTGAATTAACCACACAACTAGAGGTAGCCGTCACAGCCAGACAGATAACTACTAGTGTTGAGCGATACTGCTCGATATCTAAAAAT
>VIAB01003905.1:133958-145161 GCA_009801035.1 Oophaga pumilio
TTACTTAATGGTGACACTATCAGAAAACATTTTACAATTTTGGGTGTACAATAAGTTGCCTTTGGTTAAAAACACAAGACAAAGTTCTCAATCTGTCAAACAGCTAGAGAAATTTTGAGATTCACAGATGTCATGAGTCAGTGTTTTTGGAGAAGTCAAGTTAAATGTGAATGGATCATTTTGCACTGATCTTTTAGTACTTGACATCAAAGTGAGCCCCAGGGACATTCTGAATGTACAACCCTTTCCTGCAATCCTGTGTATTACATTAGTGATAGGGTTTGATAAGGCCCTAGTATAAAGTGGTTGCATCCACTCTTAGCAGGCCTGCCACTTGCGATCTCCATCCAGCTGAATGGCAATAATATTACAAGCTTCTTTTGTGCTACTCTTGCAAAGCGCATTTCCATTTAAATGCATATTCTGACCTTCCTTTCAGGCAGAATAAATAAGCAATAAATTATTCATTGGAAGAGTTTAGCATAGGTGAAAATTAATACTTTAGTCAAGCGGAGAACATTTCAACTTTAAGAAAAAAATGAAAAGTCCAATTATGTTCTATCGGACCAAGGTGGTAACAGAACATGATCATTGTGGTGCCATTTAACTGAACAATTCACCTGCTTTCTTGTATTTATAAGGGTTTCAGTCTAGTTTATACCTGGGCAGCTTTTATCTGATGAAATTACAATAATGTGACCTGATCGTGTCCTATGGGGTAAGAGATTAAGGTCTGAGCTCGCTTAACTATGTTCTTTCAAGTGTAACAAATTACTAAGATGCCATTCAAATGAACAGAACATTACCTAATTGTGCAGAAATTGCTACAATGCAAACAGTACTTGGGAAGAAGGCTCAGGTCATTGTAAACCTGTCAATCAATTTAGAAATAGTGTTTTTCTCATAGCCACGTTTTAAATAGAGTGCAGGCCTCTCCATTATATCAATATTCTGTATGAGCGAGAAAGGTCTTTTCCCATTTTGGCTATTACTAAAGCCTGAATAGTTAGCACAAATCCTATGCAAGCTTTTGATCTCATCTTTGGCGGACCCATGTAAATTATTGAAATGTTCTCAGATACCCTGCTACAGAAACAGTTCTCGTGATTTATTTTGAGAAAATGAATGAGAAGATGACCTAACCTCCCCTCCATTATTAATGTAATTCTGTAGCCCATTCTTGTTGGAAATTATAGAAATTTCTTCAAAGTTCAGTTTTTAACAAAATAAACTTTAAACTTTTAGAAGAAACACTTATTGGATGTATTTGGCACATTTTAAATAACTACTGGCCACCATTTTTCTAAACCATAAAGGGTCATTAAAATGTAAATACATTTTCTTATACTCACCTCTCTGACCCCTCCATTCCTCACCACCACCCGTCTGGTTCTTTTTGCGTCTTCAGATTTCTATTGACCGCTCTGAATACATTTGCTAGGCTGAGATTAATGGGTTTGTAAGCCTGGGTGTGTTCTCTGCATGCCCCAGAACCTGAAAGTAACAAACCTGGAAGTCTAAGTGTAGTGAGTAAGCCCTGGGGATTTCTGTGCTGCAGAAGGTGATCTGAAGATGCAAAAAGGACAAAACGGGTGATGATGAGATGAGGAAACAGAGAGATGAGCAGTGAGGGGAGTATAAGGATTTTTTTTACATTACATATTACATTTATTATGCTCTGGGGTCTGGAGAAACCCCAGTGTATAATAAGGGACTGTAAATTTGCATAAAATAGCTTCTCTGTGAATGGAATTTCCAGGAAAAAAGTGCATGAAAAGGGGAAATTGAAATTAGCTCTAGTAAACACAACATCAGGAGCCCTACTTATCTGTTCACCCCTTCACCACCCATCCTGTTTTCATCTTCATGATCAGGCCAAATATTACAATTGTGACCAGTGTCACTTTATGTGGTAGTAACTCTGGAATGGTTCATCTGAACCCACTGAATCTGAGATTGTTTTTTCGTGACATTTTCTACTTCAAAATAGTAGTAAAATACGTTTGATATAAGTTGTGTTTAATTGTAAAAATATTGGCATTTTGGCAAAATCTAGCAAATTTTTAACTTTTAATTCTTATGCCTTAGAACCAGAAGGTTATATCAAACAAAACAGTTAGTGATGAGTGAGTATGCTCATTGCTCGCGTTTTCCCGAGCATGATCGGGTGGTCTCCTAGTATTTCGAAGTGCTCAGAGATTTAGTTTCTGTCTTCGCAGCTGCATGATTTGCGACTGTTAGGCAGCCTGAATGGATTCCCTAAAAAACAGACAATCCCCACTTGTATTCAGGCTGTCTATTAGCAGAAAATCATGCAGCTGCTGCGACAGAAACTAAATCTCCGAGCACTTCCAAATACTCGGAGACCACACGAGCATGCTTGGGAAAACCTGAGCAACGAGCATACTCGCTCATCACTAAAAATAGTTAATAGCATTTGGTAACATTAAATGTATACTTTACATCTGTATCATTTGTAAAACATATTTTTTAGTTACGAAGTTAGAAGGGTTAAAAGTTGATCAGCAATTTCTCAGTTTTCTAACTAAATTTACCAAACCATTATTTTAGGGAACACATCACATTGTAAGTGACTTTGTGGGGCCTATGAAATAGAAAATACCCAAAAGTTACCCCTTTCTAAAAACTGCACCCCTCAAGTTTCTCAAAACCACATTCAAAGAAATATATTAATCCTTCAGGTATTTCACAGGAATTAAAGTAATGTGAAAGGAAAAAGTGGACCTTCCGCTACTCTTGTTTCCTGCTGGATTCATTCACTTAGCTGCAGTTTGTGTTAGTTGCTATTGTTTTGTGTGTGATTCTTTTATTACCTAAGGTATTTTTATTCTAGTGATCCTAAGAGCTGCTAAGGACATTCAATGTAATCAGCTGCCGAGTGGGGACGTCATTGCCTTACCTTAGGTAGGAGTTAGAGACTTTTTCCTAGCCTGAAAAGGGACTCGTCAGGTTCTAGGTCAGTGACTTCATCTTCAACCACCTCGTCTTTCAGTTACACACCATGGTCCTCCTCCTGACTTACTGAATTAACAACACCACTTGTTGGCAATTGTGTTTAATCTTTATCCTCTACTTTTTGTGAAGGTAATTGCATTTTCCCACTGTTGCCTTTTTGTGAGCGTGGCTGCTCCAAAATTTGGGCATTTCTACATGCGATCTCCTCATGTCGCTCTTACAATGGGCAGGGCGAGAGGCCAAAATCTAGAAATAAAAATGTGAACAGCTGTTTGGAGTGTCCAAATGTTGGATCACTTGTCTCCGGACACTCGGCATGGTGAGAGGAAGGAGGATCAGGGTGAGCATTATGTGACCCAGAATCTGACCCAACTGAGACTGGATCGTGTGATAGGCAGAGTGGTGCTAGCAAAGTGACTGTAAACATTATATAATATCCACCAAACAGCCTTTTTACACTGGTCTGGCTTCAAAAGTGGTGTTCTGCACCCACTTACAAAGTTGTACAGGAAGATAGATCGACATGATGTATGTATTTGTTGTGTTCTCGCAGAAGGCACAGTTTCTCCATGCCCATAGCCTTGGCCTCTGTGCTCACCATCAGCATCATGTCCCCTTTTCCCTCCCTTAGCACATTAGCTTTGCCATTTTAAATCCCTGATGAGAAAACATTACAGACAGTATTACAATGCCTGCAAAATGTGACCACTTCAGATGGACTTATAAAACTGCAGTGTCAATAAGGCAATGCAATTTTTTGTGGTTTTGAGGCCCAACTGTTCCACGATAAATGATGTATAAAATGTCACTGCTAAAAAAAATGTAGTATTACAATGCCAGCAAAATATGCCAAATTGAAATGAGTATCAATATGGCAATGCAATTTTTTTGTGGGGTAGGGGTGGTTGAGGCCAAACTGTAGCATGATCAATGCTGTATAAAATTTCACTGCTCAAAAATTTTCACTATTATGAAGCCAGCAAATTTTGCCCACTTCAGATGGATGTATAAGACTGCAGTATCAATATAGCAATGCCATTGAGATCCAACCAAGTCTGGCTGTATACTTTTGACGTACAACTGCAGCAGTACAAATGGTGTATAATATCTCCCTGCTGAGAACTATGTGCATGATTAAGAGAAAAAAGAGTATTAGAAGCCCTGAGAAGTGGGTTTTTGGTATGAGTTGCAGGCTGCAGCATAAATGACGTACAATTCACCCTATACTGTCCTACACAATCCCTTCAGCACAATCTCTCCCTAAGTGTTGCTAACAGCAGTATCACTATTTATAATAATTAGCTCTGTGAAGGGCTGTTGTAGTACTTACAAGAAATATAATTGTGGTTGAATCCCTGGCTCATAAGCAGCTACAATTCTTTCCTTTTCTCAACAGCACCTCTCGAAACTCTGCCTGTTTCTAGGGTACAATGTGACACGCATAGTGTCACAAATCTTATATAGACCTGATGACACTATGTGGCCAGCCATTCACATTAATGCCACAACCAAGAGGGCAACGGCATTACAGTGACTGGCAGGCAATCTCCAAATGTTCATTGGCTGTCTAAAAAGTAACAAATATGCAGAGGGGGGACTTGCGCATCCTGAGCACACTGATGCTCGAGCAAGTAATGAGTAGTGATGAGCATGCTCTCTCATCAGTAGTGTAGTGATGATTTGACTCAATATGTGTTCTTCCGAAACATGCAGCAGTAGATGTTGCTGAGTGAAAATTGAAAATCTGCTATTGTAGTGCCCATACATTGCAATGCCCAGTACATAGTAGTGCCTATATATTTTAGTGCACGTACATTGTAGTGACCAGTACATTATGCCCAGCTCATGTTTCTGGAGACACGCACCAGTAAATTAGGCGTGGTCTCATCATCACTACATAAATGCCAAACATGTGGATGCCAAATGTGGTTTAGGCATACTCTGTGGCTCAGAAGAACGGGTACATTTGGATTTGGTAGCATAGAATTTAGTGAGTTTCTTTTGGGGGGGCGAGAAGCCATTTTGCATTTCCACAGCCTTTGTACTTTCAGTAACATTGAAGCCCCCTATATTTCCATTAACAGATGACGAACCTGATTTAGGGCTTGCTTTATTGTGGATTGATTTGAAACGTTTGCTGGTAACATTTTTCATAACACTTTGGAACACATTCATTGTGTGCTATACGCTTGGGCGCTTACATCGGTATTTCAGTGAAAATTTCCAAGTGATGTGATTCAAATGAAACCCCTGAGGGATCCATTCATTATATTTGTGGCAGCAGAGTTACTCTTTACTCCATCAGACCTCTGTTCTGCATTGTCCTTATCTTCAGAAGTGCACAAAAATGTGGCCGACCTCACTTTTATGCACTTCTAAAAAGATGGACACAGTCAGATCGTTGGCCAGGGGGCATCCTCAGTGTTCCCAACTGACTTATTATAGAGAATATTCGCTGATGGTCCCATCTGAAATAAATGTTTCAGCGATTTCCAGGAAAAATCTGGTGTAAGTGCTCAGTATAGAGCGCAGGATAAATGTGAGTCATACCTTACTGCAATATTTTAGAGATAGAATGAACAAATCAACAGCAGGTAAAGAATTGGTTTGATTTATTCTTTGTGCTATTTCTCATGCACCAAAAGACACCTTTTTTTGCAAGAATAGTTTTTGCATCGCCATATTTGAGAGCTATATTTTTTACATATTCTGCCAACTGAGTTATGTGAGGTCTTTTATTATGCGACAAGTTTTTATTGGTGCCATTTTCTCTCACATAACATTTTTGGTCACTTTCCATTCTAATTTTCGAGAGGCGTAATGAACAAACAACAGCAAATCAGGAATTGTTTTTTGTTTTTTTGTATGCCATTCTGCGTGTGGCAAAATTGAAAAGGTAGCTTTATTCTTAGGGTCAGTATGCTTACAGCGATACCACCTTTAAAAAATTTTTATGCTTTGGCACTTTTACACAATAAAAAATATTTTTAAAAATATATATTTTTGCATCTCTTTATTCTGAGAGTTCCAAGTTTTTTATTTTTCTGCTGATGGAGCTTTGTGGTGGCTTGGTTTTTGCAGGACAAGGTGACATTTTCAGTGATACTATTTTTATTGAACTTTCTGTTAGGCGGTATGATGAAAAAGCAGAATTTTTTACCTCGATTATTATTTATTTTTTGCAATGTTCACTGAAAGGGTTAACAGGTGGAACAGTTTTACTTAGTCCATCTATAGGACTTTAACTTTTAGCATTCTGATCGTTGGTATAAAGCATTGCAATGCATCTGCATTGCAATGTTTTATACCTAACAGTGCTGCACTGACAGAAGCCTCTTACACCATGATCTAAACACGGAGGAGGACAGTCCTCCACTTACTGCCGACTTTTATTCCCCACTGACTTGCATTGGAGTCGGGTTTCGGTCGGAACTCCGACTTTTTTCCCGCTAGTCGGACCAATTTCGTCCAACTCGACTTTTGGTAAAGTCGGGTGGTCCGAAACCGGACTTGACCAAAATTGGGTGGTCCGAAACCCGACTTGACCAAAGTTGCTCATCTCTAGCCACAACCTTTATCTGCTGCTGTTATGCATTCCACATATATTTACATTGTCTCCTGACTTCTCATGTACACCCCAAAAATACCATTTGATTTGGTTCCGCACTGTATTTAAATGAGAATGTCCTATTCGATGGGGGTCACCGCTGTGACGTCTGTGCCTCCTCCCTGCTCTCAATAGACGTCCGACAAATTCTGGCACTTGCACAGTAACATTGCCAGCCCGCGCACGTGCATTTTGCTCTGCTGTGCTGAGGGCTTACGCAGCGATGTCCTTTGCTCTGCCTGTAGCAGGGGAAAGTAAAGTGCACGAGAGCAGGCTCTAGATGCTGCTGCACAGGCACAAGAATTTACTGAGCTATGTGGATAAGGCATCCACATTAATCAGGATTGGAGGTTGGTTAATGGGAGCAGGAAGGAGTCACAGACATCACAGCGATGATGTCCATGGGACTCGACCATCCTCATTTAAATACAGAGCAGAATCAAATCAAATGTCAGGAGACAATGAACACCTGTGCAGGCTCCAGAATTCAGTGACCTATGAAGATGATGTAGGACACATTGTCTACATGAATCAGGGCTGTAGGACGGCTATTGTAAGCCATAAGGATTAACAGACACCGCAGGTATCATAGTCTTTGCGTAGGACCATCCTCATTTAAATACAGCGCAGAACCAAATCAAATGTCAGGAGACAATGAACACCTGCAAAGGCGTCAGAATTCGGTGAGCCATGTAGATGATGTAGGACGTATCATCTACATCAATCTGGGCCGTAGGACGACTATTGAGAGCAGAGAGGAGACACAGGTGCTGCAGGAATGATGCTCATTGGGTAGAACCATCCTCATTTAAATACAGAGTGAGACCAAATCTAATTCTATCTTTGGGGAAGTCAGAAGACAACATAAACATTTGTGGAATGCATAACATCAGCAAATAAAGATAGTGGCATTTGTTGACAGACTCAAAAACTGGTGACAGGTTCCTTTTAGGAGTCTGTTTACAGATCCATTCCCAATAGGACCTAAACATTAGTGAAAAAGTGTATGTGAAATTAGGCCAAGAATCAAGGGAAAGAGATAGAAGATAAACCAGCTCCAGGGCCTATTGTTCCAGGTGTTTAGGATTGTGGAAACAGGTTCTCCTCATGTTGATGAATATATTAAGCTAGATAAATCAATTTAAATTGAGTAAATATTAATAGTGCCATTTGCATAATACATGTAGTATTCAGTGTTTTGTCAAAAGAGAATAAAGATTCCAATATTATTGATTAAACATCAGTTATACACATGATTGGTTTCAGGCAATACAATTATTTAGCACATGTGTGCATACTAGAAATACCCTCAATAAATTGATTCCTTCATTCCAATATGAAAGGTAATATTAGAAATATAAATCAAACCACAACAAGGGGAAGACGTCAAAGAAATCATGCTAGGTTTCAATATTGGATGTTGATTTTTCCCTCGAGGTTCTGCAATTATGAGTCAGAATATTACAGTGCATTTCCAGAGAAGTTGAGGCATCTTACTACCTCATTGTGAATACTGCAACATTGTCAAATGTAAACTTTCAATCAGCAAATAACCTTGCAATTATGGAGCGACAACGGGCAAAAAAAAATAAAATAACAATTGTTCTCATAGAAAACAATCAGATGGCTTTTTTATGATTTATTTATTATACTTTGCTTACATAGCGCCATCACATTCTGCACCATCGCTGTCCCCATTGGGGCTTACAATCTAAATCCTCTATCAGTTTGTCTTTGGAGTGTGGGTGGAAACCCATACAAGCACATGGAAAACATACAAACTCATTGCAGATGTTGCCTTTCAGATTTGAATCCAGGACCTCACTGCTGCAAAGCAACAATGTTAACCACTGAGCCATCATACTGCCCACAATACAAAGTCTAAGGCAGTTACAGATATAGCAAATGACAAGCTAACCATTACATTACACTGAGGCAATAGCTTGGCACGACTATTCTTTGTACGTAGAATACATCCGAAAAATCAGTTCAAAAGTCAGGAACATCCTGAGACTATGGAGAGGCAGAAAAAACAGGAGTGTTGGCATTAACACATTGGCAGCCCCAACTGGTCACAGACACAGATTTCCAATCCAAAACAGGATTATGAGACTGTAACCAAGGGAAACCTAGTACAATAATGTCATGCAGATTATACAGCACCAGAAATTTGCAACTCTCCTGATGATCTGGTTCAACCCTCATTATCAACTGAGTAGAAAACTGGGGTTTATTCTCCGCCAAAGGGGTAGAATCAATGCCCAGTAGGGGAATAGACTTCCGCAGGGGTATCATGGGAAACCCACAACGTTTGGTAAAGTCAAAATCCATCAGGTTAATAGCTGCTCCTGGATCAACAAAAGCCCGAGCAGAAAATGTGGACAGGAAGCAAATCAGGGTAACAGTCAACAGAAATTTAGTCTGAACACTAACCAAGACAACTGAGCGTGCAAAACGTCTTCCCCGCTTAGGGCAGACTGAAATAGCATGAGAGGCGTCACCACAGTAGAAACATAACCCATTGCGCTTTTGAAACTCATGACGGTGGGGGCAGGGTCCCCTGGGATGACCATATATGTCTCCGGGTCTGAAAGTTGTCTAGAGACTTCCTGGCGATATTGGGTACGGTCCATCACCACAATGGCACCACCCTTGTCTGCTGGTTAATAATAATCTTAGAATTAGTGTGTAATGAAGTGATAGCCTGTTTTTCCTCGAGTGAGAGGTTTGAGTGGGTGGGAAATAAACCCAATTTATGCTGATGCACTAGTGACTTAACCTCGCGATCCACTAAAGAAATAAAAGTTTCCACAGGATGATAGGTATGAGGTGGAGAAAATGAGCTAGGGTTGCGGAGACCTAGGTTAAGGATAGACAGTTCCAAAGGAGCATCAAGAGGAAGTGTGCTAGTGAATGGTGAAACAGCGAAATGCGTCTTCAATCTTACATTGCGATAAAAATGCTGGAGGTCTTGTTCCAACTGGAAGGAGTTCCAGCTGGGGGTCGGGCAAAACGATAGTCCTTGTTGAAGGATGGAGAGTTCCGTCGGCGAAAGGGAATATCCCGAGATATTAACTACCAAGTTTGGTAGCCTACCTGTGAACGTGTGTTCATTTTTTCTCCGCGATCGTCTTGTCCATTTGTATGGCCTCCCCTGCGGCTTTTGGATAAAAAAGGCGGCCTGCTGGTACCCACTGACGAGTCGCTGCCGGAACTGTATGATCCAAATCTTCGGCGGGAAGATTGTCTCTGCCAATATCCAGGGCTGGTAGAATCGCTCCATTTGTAGATTTTGTTGCTAGTGTAATCTTCGTTGTCTCTTTGAAACTTGAGTCTCTTGCGTTCTTGAAGTACCTTCTGGTGCTCCGCAATAATTTTGTCCATTTTATTTTTAAGAACAGTCTATTCAGTGGAAGGAAGAGTACTAGTAATCTGGGTCTCAATTGATTGAATAGATTTTTTAGTTTCTCCTTTTGGAGATATTCTATCGTGAGAATAATAATATCATGTGAACATTTGTTCACTTCCGGTCTGGATGACACACTTCCGGTCCAGCGATTGCCTCTGACATTTATACCCTCCTTCCTCATTCTGACAGCAAGCCAGCACAGAGCAAGGCGCGGGAGCGCTGCTCGTACATCACCCCTGCTAGGTATGTGCTCCTAATGGTGATCAGGACTCTTATGTTTATTGTTTAATTCATTTACTTTTATTGAATTGGCTGCTCTGGCACACATTTTGACCCCTCTCCTATGATATGTACCTTTTACTTAGGTTCCATTTACACCTGGCGCACATATTTCGTTCAATTTACCTATAATAACAACCATATAGGTAACTATATAATCATATGGGGCTACTACATTTTATGCCATTGTACAAAGTAAGAATTCTGGGGACTAACTTTTTCTGTTTGTACATTCCTATTTCTATAGGTTCCATACCTATACATGCACTAAGTATATGGCCGCTCATTATTCCTCATAAACCTACAGGTATTATTCTCATGTTTGCAAGTATACCTTGTTTTCAGCTCAGAGTCTACTAAAAGTATTGCTAATTTATTCCCTTTCATTCCTCATTACTAGCTTTATCAGAAATTCATTATTCCTATACCTCTTCTGATACATTACATTGCAGGTAATCCAGCTCTTTTCCTCCTGGTGTGCATTTTATTTATACTATTTCTACCTTTATCTCACTATACCTATCTGGTAGTTGGTTTCAATCGCCATCTTTCCCGCTAAAGACTTCATTTTTTTATATCAATGCGATCAGTTGGAGCCTATTAGTCTCTATGGTGCTTTGCATTATTTCTGTTATTTTGTTTTTTTTTAAGTTTTTTAATGTCTATTTTTGTACATGTCCAGTGTTTACACCATTTTGATGTATAATGTGTTATTCATTTTGTTATCTTTTATTTTATAGCGACTTATGATTAAGACTCGGGAGAGTTGAAACGTCAAATGCTTTGTGTGTGGCTTATACTTATTATGTGCCTTTTGCCTTATTGGTTGTATAAATAAATTTTCCAAGATTTTGTATAGAATTCCTATAGAGTATGCAGTGTATTATGTTGCTCTATAGTCGGATTTATTCCGTTACACTTGCACCTCGTCT
>VIAB01003906.1:3031-20260 GCA_009801035.1 Oophaga pumilio
ATATTTGTGTCATTCTCAAAACTTTTGGCCATGACTGTATCATATCGTATCGTATCGTAAATGCTATTTTTCTGATTTTCTTAAATGGTCAATGGAAATGAGCCAGTATAATGCTCAAATCATCAACCCTATAAAACATATTTTATTGGACAAAACTCCCAATGATAATAGCATTTTTACAAACCTAAACAACTCAAAATGCACTGTGCCAAATTATTTTATACATAATATTATATACATTATATAATATATAACATTTTACAGGGTGTAAAGAACTGAAAATGGTCTTTTGTAGAATTTTCAGCAATACGAAGTTTACTGAAATCAAAAACTTATCAATCAAATAACTTCTTAACAGGCCAAGTTGCACGTAACATAGGACCCTTTCTTTAATGTCACCTTCACTATTCTTGACTTTTAGATAGTTTCTGCTTGAATGTCTTTGTAGGATGTCAGAATAGCCTCACAGAGCTGCTGTTTTGATGTGAACTCCCACCCTCATCTTTTGCTTGAGGATGGCTACAAAAGGTTCTCAATATGGTTGAGGTCAGAGGAAGATGGTGGCCACACCATGAGTTTATCTCCTTTTATGCTCATACTAGTCAATGACTCAGAGGTATTCTTTGCAGCATTAGATGGTGCATTGTCATGCATGAAGATGATTTTGCTACAACTGGCAAGGTTCTTTGTTATGATTCGGTAGCTGAGGAGTGCAGGCAAAAAGGCAATACACCAGAGCAGTTGGAATCTATGAGATTGCAGTACCCTGACTAACCACCACAACTAGAGGCAGCCGTGGAGCGTTCCTACGTTGGTCCTAGACGCCTCGTCACAGCCTGAGAAACTAACTACACCTAAAGATAGAAATAGGAAAGCTATCTGCCCCGGAGCAGAACCCCAAAGATAATAGCAAGCCCCCAAACATGTAATGGCGGTTAGACAAGACGAAATACTGACACAGACAGAAAATAGTATGAGCAAACGTTGGGGCCCAAACTAACTAAATAGAAAAGGATAGGAAGGGTACTTACTGCAATCCCAAAAAAACCCTGAAAGCACCAACTCTACTAATTTCAAAATCACCTGAGATCACACGACCTCTACCACCTAAATTAGTTCTCTGGTGTAACAAAATCAAAACAGCAGCCACTGAAAAAACTGGAAAAAGCAAAAGTACAAACATCAGTGGCTGAACTAAACTGATAGGGCAAAAGCCCCCTGAGGGGACCAAGAAGGCCCCCACAGAAGTGCAGGACAAAATGCAAAAATCAAGCACAGAAACAAAAAAGAAGAAAATGTCTTATCTGTTAGCAGGAGATGCAGACACGACACAGCAGGCTACAAGGGAAACTGGAATCAAGGATTCAGACCAGAACAATTGATCACCGGCAACCCTGATGGGAAGGTGACTCCCTTATATAAGACCAGTCAGTAACACCTGATTCCCAGTCCTCACAATCTTCACTGAACAGACCAGTACCGCTTGTAACCACCAGAGGGAGCCTCTGCTCAGAACTCATCTCAAGCCCATTCACAACAGTTCTTCTTTTGGTGAAGAAAGCGATCAGTCAGAAACTCTATATATTTTGCGGAGGCTATTTTCACACCTTCAGGAACCCTAAAGGGACCTACCGGCTCTCTCCTCATGATCCTGGCCCAAAACATGGCTCTGCCAACACCTTGCTGAAGTAGTAGCCTTACTGGGACATGATAAGCCATCGACCAACCATCCACTACTCCATCTATCTGGACCACCAAGAGTTGCATGGCACTCATCAGCAAGCAAGACTGTTTCAAAATTAGTCATCATGTATGTCTGGCCCCACTACAACTGTTGCTGCTTGTGAGAACTGTATAGGGGTGGATGAATAGTAGGTTTATGCAAAACTTCAAGCCTCTGGATGATCCTACACCTTGATATTCACGGGACTTCAGAGACATCAGCAGCTTCAATTACCTGTTTTCTGCTTTGTAATGGTATTTTAGCAGTTTCTCTGATTTTTTTTCTTGCAGAAACCTTCCTCATTATGCCTTTATCTGTACTCTGCATCAGCCACAAATCTCTTCACAATATGATGATCACACTTAAGTTTTCATGAAATATCTAATGTTTTCATGCCTTGTTCAAGGCATTGCATTTGATGCTTTTCAGCAGCAGAGAGATTATTTATCTTTCCCATCAGTGAGTTTATTTGAAAAACAAAAGATTACATCTCTATGACACTTAAATCCAATTTGCATAATAATTTGGAACGCGGTGTAATGTACACAAAAGAAAAAGAAGAAAAAAAAACAAAGAAGGTTGTTTTCTCCTGGCATGTTATAGCTCAAGGTGTATATAATGTCTATGGTTTCTATTGCAGCATGTAGATTGTGTTTTCTCACAAGTGGATCCTCTGATATCTGGGGCATCCCTTAGACTCATATTACTATGAGATTTGTTCTTAACAGATTTTTTTGATTAATATTTTAGGTCCTTATGTGTCTATATTATAACACATTGCTGATTACCTATTCTGCACTTTTTGTACTTATTTCTTATCAGTGTTATTCTACATTTGGCTTATTATTACGTACGTCTCTTAAACGATTTATATGTATCCAATTTTACAAAAACGATACCGGCCTTTTACCTCTTACATCAGTTATCCTTGGACCAGTTTTGGACTAGTATGCCATCCAGATTATCTTGATGTTGATCTTTTTAGTCTGACCTCTCCCATACTGTTGTTTATATATATTTTTTGGTATATATTTATTAATAAACTTGATCTATATATATGTTACTAGCTGAAGAGCCCGGCGTTGCCCGGGCATAGTAACTAACTGTGGTTAGTTATAACAAATTATAATGCTTATCCTCCATCCCATAGTCCAGTGCCCATATACCCATCATACATATCCTCTATCCCATCGTCCCGTGCCCATATGCAATCACACATCTTCCATCCCATAGTCCAGTGCCCATATACCCATCACACATCCTCTATCCCATAGTCCAGTGCCCATATAACCATCATACAATAATGTATGTAAAGTGCTGTGGAATTAATGGCACTATATAAGTGAGTAAAATAAATAAATATCCTCCATCCCATAGTCCCATGCCCATATACCCATCACACATCCTCCATTCCATAGTCCCGTGCCCATATACCCATCACACATCCTCCATCCCATAGTCCCGTGCTCATATACCCATCACACATCCTCCATCCCACAGTGCCGAGTCGGGTGTCGCTGAGCAGGGGGTTCCTGGAGATGTGCTGTTATGTAACCTGGCAGTGCGGCTCTGTGTGCAGCTCTGTGTGTGGCTCAGTGTGCGGCTCTGTGTGCGGCTCTGTGTGTGTGGCCCTGTGTGCGGCTCTGTGTGCGGCTCTGTGTGCGGCCACTGATGATGCAATTTTCTACGCCGGTAACAATAGAGCCTGGCAGTAATAGAGGAGGAGGTGATTCATTTCTGTCATGTGCTCTCTGCTCCTTTCTGTCGGGCAGACAATGGCAGGGAGCTTATGTTCTCGGGGATGTTAGATTTCATATATATATTAGATTATATATCAGCTAGGGCCATCAGCATCCAGAGGAGAGGTCACGTGTCTTCTGTAGCCAATGTGCTGATTTTAGATGAAATGTGAAGACCGATTGACTACAGTAGTCACGTGATGTTATTCCTTTCCCCTTCACCCCCGAATATTGATGCCCCAGAAGACATAGGTAAGACTGGAGGAGCATCGATGGTTCAGTAGGTGAATATAGGATTGTTCTTTGTTTTATTACTTCACCGTTGACCCATTGAAAATAACTTTTTAAGTAGAGAAAAATATCCTTTTGGGTTAGTATAAAATTGTAATTTGTAGAAAAACTAGACTGTACAGTCATGGCCAAAAGTTTTGAGAATGACACAAATATTAATTTTTACAAAGTCTACTGCTTCACTTTTTCTAATGGCAATTTGCATATACTCCAGAATGTTATAAAGAGTTATCAGCTTAACAGCAATTACTTGCAAAGTCAATATTTGGCTAGAAAATGAACTTTATCCCCCAAGAACACATTTCAACATCATTGCAGCCCTGCCTTAAAAGGACCAGCTAACCTCTTTTCAGTGATTGCTCCATTAACACAGGTGTGGGTGTTGATGAGGACATGGCTGGAGATTAATCTGTCATGATTAAGTAAGAATGACACGACTGGACACTTTAAAAGGAGGCTGGTGCTTGGCATCATTGTTTCTCTTCTGTTAACCATGGTTATCTCTAAAGAAACACGTGCAGTCATCATTGCAATGCACAAAAATGGCCTAACAGGGAAGAGTATCACAGCTAGAAAGATTACACCTCAGTCAACAATCTATTGCATCATCAAGAACTTCAAGGAGAAAGGTTCCATTGTTGCCAAAAAGGCTCCAGGACGACCAAGAAAGACCAGCAAGCGCCAGGACCGTCTCTTAAAAGTGTTTCAGCTGCGGGATCGGGCTACCAGCAGTGCAGAGCTTGCTCAGGAATGGCAGCAGGCAGGTGTGAGTGCATCTGCACGCACTGTGAGGCGGAGACTCTTGGAGCAAGGCCTGGTCTCAAGGAGGGCAACAAAGAAGCCACTTCTCTCCAGAAAAAACATCATGGACAGACTGATATTCTGCAAAAGGTACAGGCAGTGGACTGCTGAGGACTGGGGTAAAGTTATTTTCTCTGATGAATCCCCTTTTCGATTGTTTGGGACATCAGGAAAACGCCTCATTCGGAGAAGACAAGGTGAGCGCTACCACCAGTCTTGTCTCATGCCAACTGTTAAGCATCCTGAAACCATTCATGTGTGGGGTTGCTTCTCAGCCAAGGGAATCGGCTCTCTCACAGTCTTGCCTAAAAACACAGCCATGAATAAAGAATGGTACCAGAATGTCCTCCAAGAGCAACTTCTCCCAACCCTCCAAGAGCAGTTTGGCGATCAACAATGCCTTTTCCAGCATGATGGAGCACCTTGCCATAAAGCAAAGGTGATAACTAAATGGCTCAGGGAACAAAACATAGAGATTTTGGGTCCATGGCCTGGAAACTCCCCAGATCTTAATCCCATTGAGAACTTGTGGTCAATCATCAAGAGACGGATGGACAAACAAAAACCTAAAAATTCTGACAAAATGAAAGCATTGATTGTGCAAGAATGGACTGCTATCAGTCAGGATTTGGTCCAGAAGTTGATTGAGAGCATGCCAGGGAGAATTGCAGAGGTCCTGAAGAAGAAGGGTCAACACTGCAAATATTGACTTGCTGCATAAACTCATTCTAACTGTCAATATAAGCTTTTGTTACTCATATGTTTGCAATTATTATATTTCTGTCTGTGATAAAAACATCTGTCAAACACACATAAAAACCAGAGGGCAGCAGATCATGTGAAAATATAATATTTGTGTCATTCTCAAAACTTTTGGCCATGACTGTAAACTCAACTCACTGGATATAATTATTCTGATAACATCTCATTGAAATCTTGTTTGTCTATAGGAAAGTTAACGTCGGCACTGACACAGCCGAGCAGGAAATATAGAAATACTTCAAAGTATGGGATTTCGCTTTGTTCCCAAGAGTTCTAACAATGAGCCCAATTGATATGCCGGGCTAGGATTGATGGCTTTCTTGTTTTCTTTTACACTTTTACTTGCAAACGGCTTTATAAAGCTAAATGATAAAAAAGTGATTGTTCATTAGGGAGTTACATTAGACACGGGAGCACAGTATTTTTTAGGGATGGTCACTCATCTGGTAATCAGAATATTCTACTTTCCGCTACAATTGCTGGCATAATATGGAGATACTGTCAGACCTCTGTATCCCACCCAACTGAGACAACACGTATTCTATTTCTGTACTAATTGTTTTTTCATTACAAGATGAATTTATTTATTTTATGCATTTGTTACCATTTGTTGGGTGGTTAGTGGTTACCATTAGTTTATGTAATGACTTACTGATGTTTAAAACTGATTATGAAAGAAGGGTTTGTAGGGACTAGCGGATGTGGGAGTTGTTTACTGGGAGAGTAGGTGGGCAAAGATATTTGCTCTTGGATAGCACGGGAGTGCACTCTACATGTAGCCCATGTTTATTAAGGGTCAGGTTTCTGCCTCTTAGGGTCAGTTACAGAGGGAATGATGAGCAGGAGAAAGTCTATCCTCAAAATAGCCTGCAACTTGTAGGTGAAGGTTGAGCACATGAAGTCTATGGTGTGCGGACTGAGGCTACATCACTCTGAAGGGAGATTGCCTCTGATTGTCCTGGGAAGAATAGATGCTCGTTCATAAGGAAAAGCAGTGACCCTAGCAAACAATTGTGCCCACAGCGATAAGGGGGCAAGAGAAGAATGGAGACTTGCTATGGTGTCTTGGTAGAAGTCGAATGGAGCGACAAGGAAAGGCGAGAGTTAGTTGTGACAAATGAAAGGTATGTTGCCGGAGAGAGCGAGAACCAGTTTTCTGAATCAAACTTCTTGAGAAGGGCAGGCATGACCAGATATCCCAGAACAGGACTGTAGTACTGGAGAAGATCAACGTGCCATATAGCCCGAGGAGTGTGACTTAGTTATATACCATGCTGTCTATCAGCTGGAAGATACATTTTATTTTCATTGGCAACACTCCAGTGGTCCACTTCTAAACAAGACCCCTGATGCCCTGATGACCCTCCACTTGTCTGAGGTGAAACTCGATGGGACACAGTTCATCATGTGATGAGTATTCATTCATGGGACACAGTTTATTGGGATTATGTGATGAGTATTTCCTTTAATTTTCTATATTGTGTATACTACTTAATGTGGGACATTGAGCACTGAACCTCACTTCTATGATTGTACTGGGGCATCAGCTACTGTGCATACCATTGCCTGTAGGATATTGTATTAGTAATGCAAAACTCATTGTGGTAAACACTGTCCACAAGGATCTTGAGATTTAAGATTTTTATTAAGGGCCTCACTACGAACAGCTAGGGATCAACAACTTTGAGTGTGGCGCCCCTGAGGGTTCAGTCACCACAGAGGTATTGCCCCTCACCCAGAGGTGTGATGCTTCACTCTCAGGTAAGGAGGGAGCATCACCCAGGACTCTAACACCTGCACCCAACACACACACAGGAGGATGGTCTCATCCCAGGCTGGTTAGTAAAGAGTGTATGGGTGGGTGGAGTTAGTCAGTAGCAAGGAGGAGTGAAGCTTGAGGAAGCAAGAACAGAGTTTAGAGAGTCGTGAGGAGTAAGAGAAAGGAGACGGACGTGTAGAGAAGCAGCTCCCAGTGAGGGGAGGCTGCAGAGGAAAAAGAAGGAGTCTAGAGAGAGACTCAGAGGGGACTAGGAGCTGGAAGAAGCTCGGTCCGGAAAGTGGAGAGTAGAAGAGAAAGAAGCAGAAAGAGAGAGAAGCTTCTGGAGAGAGAGAGGAAGGGGTCCTAGGGATACGGAGAGAGCAAGAACCATCCATCGGTCCCGATCTGTTGGCAGAGGGACCAGGTCACAGAGGGAACTCGACCCCTTAGCCTAGTGGAGGATTTTATGACTCAGCTAGCAAGTCGACTGCTGTGATAACTTTAGGGATCACAGACAATTACCACAATTATTTTCTCCGGAGAGGTAGCTATATAAAATCAAGGAAACGCAGAGATAAGACGTTATCCAACAGGATTCGCAGCCGATGATCTGGGACACTGTTTGTGAAGGTGCTGGAAGGATAGAAGGCGGGAAAATCAGCACAGTGAGACGGCCACTAAAAGGAACACATATATAGAAAGGAGTCCTGGAAAGGTGTTTCTCAATCTACCTGAGGGTTTGCTGAGCCCCTCACCTGGAGGACACGGTACCAAGCAGGCATCTGTACTGCATGCACCGGAACTGTGAGTAAAGCTTTGGAAACTGCAACTCGCTGATTGTTTCTCAGTTTCTTCTTGCATCACCTACTACACTCAGCTAGATCTCCCAGCACCATTACCATCTTTTACTACATCTACCTGCCTCAGGATATCATAGCCTCACCTGTGGGAGGCTGTACCAACTCTGCTGCATTACACCATCTATCCCAGAGGATCTGCATCGCAGCGCTGGTCACCATTGACCAGATACCACAGGTGGCGTCATGAATACCTTACTACAAACTCTAACATCCCCTGTAAATATCACCCTTTTCATTGGACGCCCAGGGCCACGGACTGGGTCACTGCCGCTGTGACACATCCCTTCCATACCCCGGCCCGGTACCAAGTATCCCACTGCCCTGGCGGGCGATCCATTTGCAAGGCACGATATTATATAATTTAGCATGCCAAACTCCACGGTAAGCCAGGGGCACAATATAGGATTTAATAGGGATAGTTTTTTCTACCACTTTCCCTATTTTTTAGAGCCTATCTAATATATTGGAATTTCTTTCTTTACTGAACCCCTGTACCTGGTGACATCTGTCTGGATATTCCTATTGATACCCAAATTATTTGTTTCATATGCTCATAAGGGTTATTTGTCAGGGGTGCTTTTGATTATAATATTTACTTGCACGGTAATATAACTAGTCGTATTATACAGCAGTATAAGAAAATGTGTTACACCAGGGATGGAGGACAGCTTGGGGGAGCTGCGCCTGCACTATACTGAGTGTGTGTTTGCACTATATTGTGTATTGGGGAAGCTGCACCTGCACTATACTGTGTGTTGGTGGGGAGCTGCACTGTACTGTGTGTTGGGGGAGCTGCACTGTACTGTGTGTTGGGGGAGCTGCACTATACTGTGTGTATTGGGGAAGCTACACTGTACTGTGTGTTGGGGAGCTGCACTGTACTATGTCTTGGGGGAGTTGCACTATACTGTGTGTGGGCGGAGCTGCACTTTATGGTGTGTGGGGGAGCTGCACTATACTGTGTGTGCAGCAGCTGCACTATACTGTGAGGGGGAAGCTGCACTATACTGTGTGTGTGGGGGAGCTGCACTATACTGTGTCTGGGGGAGTTGCACTATACTGTGTGTGAGGGAGCTTCACTATACTGTGTGTGTTGGGGAGCTTCACTATACTTTGTACTGGGGGAGATATGCCTGCACTATACTGTGTGTTAGTGGGGAGCTGCACTGTACTGTGTGTTGGGGAGCTGCACTATACTGTGTGTTGGGGAGCTGCACTATACTGTGTGTGGGGGAGCTGCACTATACTGTGTATTGGGGAAGCTACACTGTACTGTGTGTTGGGGAGCTGCACTGTACTATGTGTTGGGGAGCTGCACTATACTGTGTGTGGAGGGAGCTGCACTATACGGTGTGTGGGGGAGCTGCACTATACTGTGTGTTCGGGAGCTACACTATACTGTGAGAGGGAGGCTGCACTATACTGTGTGTGTGGGGGAGCTGCACTATACTGTGTGAGGGGGAGTTGCACAATACTGTGTGTTGTGGAGCTTCACTATACTGTGTATTGGGGAGATGTGCCTGCACTATACTGTGAGTTGGGGGAGCTGCATTGTACTGTGTGTTGGAGAGCTGCACTATACTGTGTGTGGGGGAGCTGCACTATACATTGTGTGATGGGAGCTGCATTATACTGTGTGTGGGGGGAGCTGCACTATGCTGTGTGTGGGGAGAGCTGCACTAAACTGTGTGTGGTGGAACCTGCACTATACTGTGTCTTGGGGAGATGCTCCTGCACTGTACTGTGTGTTGAGGAGCTGCACTGTACTGTGTGTTGGGGAGCTGCACTATACTGTGTGTTGGGGACCCACACTATACTGTGTGTTGGAGGAGCTGCATTATACTGTGTGTGGGGGGAGATGCACTATACTGTGTATTGGGGGAGCTGCGCCTGCACTATTCTGTGTGCTGGGGGAGCTGAGCCTGCACTATACTGTGTGTTGGGGAGATGCACTATACTATGTTGGGGAGCTTCACTATGCTGTGTGTTGGGGATCTGAACTATACTATGTGATGGGGAGCTGCATTATACTTTGTGTGGGGGGAGCTGCAAGTTATTTAAATGTTTGAATAAATATAGTTGGCTAATGTTTAAGTTAATAATTTTATATGTTTTATATCTCCCATCACTCCCCCTCTGCTTGTGACTCAGCAAACGCGCGATGATGTCACTTCATCGAGTGCCATGCTGTACCAGCAGTGGAACCAATGAGACCAGAGCAGAGCATGGAGCAGTGTGGGGAACAAGGAGGAGGGGTAAGTATTGTGTGAGTGTGTGTGTATGCATTATTGTGTGTGTGTGTGTGTGTGAGTGCAGAGGCTGCACTATACTGTGTGTGTCTGCACTATACTGTGTATTGGGGAGATGAGTCTGCACTATACTGTGTGTGTTTGCAAAATACTGTGTATTGAGGGAGCTGCGCCTGCACTATACCGTGTATTGATGGAGAGCTGCACTGTGTGTTGGGGTGAGCTACACTATACTGTGTATTGAGGAGCTGCACTATAATGTGTGTTGGGGAACTGCACTATATTGTGTGTTGGGGAGCTGCACTATACTGTGCATTGAGGGAGCAGCACTATACTGTGTATGAAGGGAGCTGCACTATACTGTGTATTGGGGGAGTTGCACTGCACTGTGTGTTGGGGAGCTGCACTATACTGTGCATTGGGGAGATGCGTCTGCACTGTACTGTGTGTTGGGGGAGCTGCACTGTACTGTGTGTTGGGGGAGCAGCACTGTACTGTGTGTTTGGGGAGCTGCACTGTAGTGTGTGTTGGGGTAGTTGCACTGTAGTGTGTTGTGGTAGCTGCACTCTACTGTGTGTTTGGGAGCTGCACTATACTGTGTGTGGGGGGATCTGCACTATACTGTGTATTGGGCGAGTTGCACCTGCACTATACTGTGTATTGAGATGAGCTGCACTATACTGTGTTGGGGAGCTGCACTATACTGTGTGTTTGTGGAGCTGAACTAGACTGTGTGTTGTGGAGAGCTAAACTAGACTGTGTGTTGGGGAGATGCACTATATTGTGTGTTGGGGAGCTGCACTATACTGTGTGTGTGGGGGAGCTGCACTGTACTGTGTGAGGGGAGGGAGCTGCACTGTACTGTGTGAGGGGAGGGAGCTGCACTATACTGTGTGAGGGGAGGGAGCTACAAATTATTTAAATGTTTGAATAAATATAGTTGGCTAATGTTTAAGTTAATCATTTTATTCGGCCCCCGAACGCTATTTTAAAATTCCAAATGGCCCTTGGCAGAAAAAAGGTTGCCCACCCCTGTGTTACATGGTAATAAAACTAGTCGTATTATACAGTAGTATAAGAAGATGTGTTATACGGTAATGTAACTAGACATATTATACAGTAGTATAAGAAGATGAGTTATGCGGTGATATAACTAGTCGTATTGTACAGTAGTATAAGAAGATGTATTATACGGTAATATATTTTTGGTTTATCTAAATCCTTTATGTTAAACACCTAAGCATCTAAGAACTAAATGCAAATCTTACCTACAAATCATCAACAATGAGAGCTTCTCAAACTCTGAGACTTGGTGTAGGTGAGGCCTATTTGGGGAGGCCGTTTTCATAGACGTGATCGTATCCTGCACAATTTATTCTTTGGTTGCAACAATATTTAATTTAGCAACACAATTGACTACTTTTGTGCTTCATAAAGATGTTTATATGGACTACCACTATAGCTAGAATCACAGGCAACGCCCAGGTCTGTCTGGTGTGTTCTGGCCATTATCTTGGTTAGTCTGTTGAGGCTCCACTAGAAAATGTTTGAGAAGCCAAGGTCTTCATTGTTTCCTAACAGCTTGTACAGGACAAAACCTGATTTGGCCATTGACAGCAAATCATCTTATAGCCACCAAAGTATATCTATCTTGGCTCCAATTCCATATTAGCCAATCCAATCATTAAAGTGATTTTCCAACCATCAACTAATACTGCTAATGACAAATATCAAATAAGTTGGAAAAATAAGATCTGAGGGGTCTTATGAACCCGACCTATATATTACATCCTGTTTTATTTTTAGCTAAGAGCTGCTTTTGGCAACTTGCTATAAGCCGTGGGCTTTGGTAAGGAAAGAGTTAATAAAGATATTAATGGGCAGCATGGTGGCTCAGTGGTTAGCACTGCAGCCTTGCAACACTGGGATACTAGAGGTGGACACTCAGATGCTCAGATGTAGTAGAGCAGTCCAGTAGGAGTGATGCCTGAAAATAATGAAAGTCAGCCCACGTTCTCTCTGCCAGCACCAATACAGTCTATTGGCTCATAAGTCTAAATACCATTCTGCAGGGGGCTTAGATGTATGCCCCAACAGGGCCACCGAGCATGTCCCTAAACACAATGTGAAAGCACCCTAACCTCCACAATCTCAAGTAATACAGTAAATACTTGACAAGTGGGGAGGAAGAAGGGAGACGAAGGTGCAGCTTCTCTTCATTAGACTGTGGTCATAGTTACATACTGTGAGAAGGGAGGGGAAGCGGCAGGAAACAGACATTACAACTAGTATGTGCCAACTCATTAAGGATGCATGGAGGGAGGTAAATTACAATACCCAGCAGAGGGAAAGAGAAAGACGCCAATTATGAAGAGATCTAAGGGGCAATGTTTTACCTTGCGGAGAGTGACATGCTTGGCATGCCAGTGTAAGGAGACTTATAAGCCTTGCAATGCTCCTCTGCGAAATCAAATATGCAAATTGCCTCTTCAGAGAAGAAGAGGACTAAAACTCTAGTGCCACCTATTGGAAGTAGAAATCCTAAAAGCCAATATCAATCCTTTAACGAGCTCCTAAAAGTCAATAACAACTCTTTAACAAGCCTTGCCAGATTGCTTAGAATGAAAGCTAAAACAGTATCTCAATTTGCTGACACGTGCTTCTGGGTATTGCCCCTCATCAGTGCAGAGTGCACACTACATTTATGACTCTATTGCACACGAGTCACTGGCCTAAAGCAACATCATGACGTGCATCGCGCCTTGACGTCATGGCGCCGTGGGGATTAGAAATTAGAAGAGGCGTCCAAATTGCCAACATTCAAGGAAGTTCACACTCACACTGCCCTGATCCGGCAGCCATGGGCTACCGACGAAGGCACAAAACAGGAACCTCAAAATCTTTTTGCTCAACTCTAGTAGGTGCCTTTTCTTGTAAGTAAGCTTTATCGCTGCCATTTTCAGGCATGTTCTCATTTGTAATTGCTAAGGAGGAAGACATTATTGATAGGAAGTAATCAAATTACATAAGTCAGTGTTCAGTAATGTGTAGGAAATAGTGTACTGCACCAGTAGACTGTCAACCGTATCGTCTAAACAGTTCCCATAATTAAAATCTGTTGGATTCAATGAGCCATGTGATAAAAAAAAATTCTTACTTGGGGTGATTAATGGTAGTTCAGTGGCGAATGTATAGCTAAGTAATAATGTCGGTGCTGACACAAATATTAATTACATTAACAAATGAGGCGTTGTAACGCATATAAATCCCCGCGGACTAACAAGAAAGATAGGATAACATTCAAGACATTGCATTTTCAAAGAAACCTGTCTGTCGATTCATAGTGCCCAAATCACGGGCAGCATGAATCAGAGCCTGACTGCACGATTTACCAAAAGGAAGAAAAACTAACGAAGACGAAAAATAAGGATAAATATCAAAATAACACGTCTACAAAAATTGGGAGGATTTTTTAAGAAATATCATAATTTATTACATATATAATAAAGACAAAGAAACAAGATATTAACATGAGGTAGATAATACAAGCAGCATACAAATATTGGTAAAAATATATTAAGGTGTTAAATATAGTGCCAAATAGACAGAATAACGAGTCCCAGAGGTATGCCACACCGTGTCTAATTAGTTCAAAAGCCAGAAAAAATCAAAGAATACATAAATTTGTGAACAGGGAAACCAAGATCTGAGAAAATGTACACAAATAAGCAGATATCAGATTGTTTCCCAAATATCAATTCAATTTTGAAAGCCAGACACATCTAATGATTCTAGTGTAAGATAAAGGCAGAAACCACATGGTCTATTGCTAATGTGTTCAGCAAATCTGGCCCCTAGGAAGGCTAATGAAAAAGGCAATAGTATATATGTCAAACATCCATAATGGAAAGATTACCAATTACCTTGTGACATAATGTGGTCAGGTGTAGCAGCACCAAATGGGACCGTTGAGAAGCCCCGACGCGCGTTTCACCGTCCTCGGTTTCGTCAGGAGGCATAGTGAGACGTGCTGGGCACGGAGTTTAAATAGGAAGTGATTTAGATCAATGGCGAATCACGGACATCTCTCAGCATGGAGTATCGCCCCACGCTACCGCACCGAAGCGCGCCATGCATGACGGGAGGGAAGAATAATCACCGACCGTCACCATGGTATCATGTCCATGCCGCAGCAGCATGAGACAGGCAGACCAGTGAGGAGGAGCCGAGTTGGTAAGCGAATCGGCGCACTACTCAGTGTGATGCTCCGCCCCACGATGACGCGGACCGGAGCGCGCCGTGCATGATGGGGGGGAGGATGTGCGTCATCCCCCACCATCACCAAGGCAAACCTGCGTCCGTACCCAGGGCACCACGGGCCGTATACAGCGCACACATGAGGTGCGTCTGCGCTCAAAGTGTGATGTAAGTGTATAAGATCCCCATCCTTCTGGGTGACTAGTGTCAATATAAGGCCATTTTAAATAGATGACGTATATAGTCAGATAGGGCCAGAGTATAGGAACCCGAACAAGGGGAAAAGAGTTTACAGCTATAACAATTCATAACTGTAATACATATATACTCCCATATGCTAGTTACAGACACTATCTCAAAAGAGGCATTGATCCAAAGTGGCTAGGCATTGCCCTGTCCATAATCTAGTAAAAGGGATCCCATACACAGTAATATAGAACAGACTAAGGATTATTATAACCAACATAAGCAATAGAATATCTAGCTGGTAATATATGTGAAAATAATAAATTAGCAAATATGTGGAAAAAATAAATGATAATAATAACATTAATATTAAATTACAATTAACTGATATCAAATCAGAAAGACCAATCACAGAAGAATATAGTGTATAAGGTGGAAACTATGACCATAGCCATAAGAACCTCTATAGATGCTATGTAAATATATCCGGGGAATGTGAGACCAATCCATAATGTAATATAGTCCATAAGGTACATCCAGTCTGGATATAGGCCGAGGTCATCATTTTATTGGTCTTCTGAGTAATTTGCTTGAATGGAAGATTCGCGATTGAATCCAGGAAATGTAAGTATATGCACATCTTGTATAAGAAAAACCTAGAAAAATTAATACCAAAAACCCAAACTAAACACCGTACCTAATGTGAAAAATAAAAGAAAAAATGAAAAACACATAAGAAAATAATATTGAAGAATAAAAAATAATAAAAATAAAATAATAAACATGTCTATAAAAAGGACTTGAAGCTGATGGTCTCGTTGAGACCATTAGGGGTCACAGTATCCAAAATAACCATCCATCAAGTTTCCTTCTGAAGGAGTTTTTGTTTAATATTACCACCGCGTATATGCATATGATGCACAATCTTATAATTTTTATCTCCTTTTGCATTAGGGAATTCTTTACTCCTAATGATGTAGCGGCAGGCTGAACAGTTTCCACAAGGAAAACATCCCCATGGGGGGCACCTAGTGTTCTGAAGGAAAGAGGAGGAATTTTTTGGAGGTATATAATGACTCCTACAAAGGACATCACCCAGTGTCTGTGATTTACGCCATGTGATAGAAGGATAGGAGGTCAGTTGTCTTTTAAGGTCTTTATCTGTCAGAAGTACTGACCAATGTTTTCTGAAGATTTGATTGATTTCCGACCAATTGGAATTAAACTGGGTAATAAATCTCGGTGTGGTTTGTTTGGATTTGTTCTTCTTAGAACACTGTTTGGATAACAAGCTACTTCTATCTGTTTTTAAAGCACGGGAATAACCACGAAGGATATCATTATTAGGGTAGCCTCGTTTTTTGAATCTGTCATGCAGATCCCTTGCCTGTTTATGAAACAATTCCTCGGTAGAGCAAATTCGACGTGCACGTAAAAACAGTTTAATTCCAATTGGTCGGAAATCAATCAAATCTTCAGAAAACATTGGTCAGTTTTGTCTGTATTATATATGTAATTAATGATGATATTTCTTAAAAAATCCTCCCAATTTTTGTAGACGTGTTATTTTGATATTTATCCTTATTTTTCGTCTTTGTTAGTTTTTCTTCCTTTTGGTACATGTTTGGGTCCGGGAGGTAATTCCGGTGGGCCACGGAGCTGTTGTTGGGTTCTTGACTGCACGATTGCAGCCAGACATACTTTTATCACTAACTACACATATATAACAGACTTATTAAAGGGTGGTCTGAAATACAACTTCATTTTCATCCTAAATTCTTATCTGTTTAATGCTATAATGTAAATTATTTTCTAATATACTTGCATTACAAATTCCATGCATGCTTGGATACTCAAATGAAGCGTCATGAGGGAGCAGAGGCTGCGGCCACCTCCCTGAAAGAAGTGTTATTAGTGACGTTCCATTCAACAGCTGGGCTAGTCCCTGCGCAATGTGCAATGTGCACTGTAATGAGCCTGCAACAGAGTGCACTGTTAGTGTGTATTGTGAAAAGAACACACTGCTTGCAGAAACCAGTGCCATCCCCGAAAGTGACTTCACTTGCGAAGGTGGTACTGTTGGTAGTCTTACAACACACTAACAGTGCGCTCTGTTGCCGAATCATTACTACTGATCTGAGCCACTGAGAGATCTCACTGTCATGGTGCACTTCACAATGCCCAGCCCCTGAAACGAGCGTCACTTACACTTCATTTCAGGGAGGGGACAGAGGCTGCGGCAGTCACAGTGATGATGCTTTTTTTGAGTATCCCACAATGCACTGATATTCTCAAAGCCCCAGCAAAATGGATGTTGTAAAAAAAAAAAAAAAAACAATTTGATATTGTAATGAGGGAAGGATGGGGAAATTTTGATTCAATTATATTGGAAAATAATTTAGATTATGAAACTAAATAAATAGGGATTTAGGATGAAAATTAAATTGTATTTTGGACCTCCCCTTCAACCAGCTCTATTATAGTTGAACTCAAGTTACTTTAACTGCCAAACGTGCACTCAGAGGGCATTATTACTTTCTAGGGGGCAAAATACGGGGACTGTTTTCTAGGGCACTTGCACAAGGCATTAATATATTCTAGA
>VIAB01003906.1:32258-46358 GCA_009801035.1 Oophaga pumilio
GAATCCATTTAAATGAATAGGATGCTTAATGCTTGCGTTATTGCCGCTTGAAAAAACGCGAGAAAAACGCGAAAATTCCTGCCATGTGCACTTAGCCTGAGTGTTCCAGAGAAAGACTTACCAGCATCATCGTTCTTGCTTAGTGACTGTAAGCCTGATATATAGAGCCTCAGAGCAGGAGACACTCAGCTCTTCCACGTTACTCCTGTCTCCCGCTTCAACCCCAGAGTTTTTCCCGCTGTTTGCCAGGAAGAGGAGAGAGACTTTGGAGACTGCAAGCGCCGTCGTTGATGGTGCCTACGTTGGAGAAGATGGTCCCTTCAATCAAGGTTTCATCGAACTCATAAGTCCTCAGAATACTCTTTTTGCTTCTTCTGTCATTTATTGAACTGCTGCTAAATCTCGCTTAGCTTAAGTGTACTGTTGAAATTGTATTTCATTTCCCATTGCTTCTCCCTGCGAGGAAATATTCCCCTTGTAAATAAATCCTTCAACTGTTGGTCTGTCTCTGGCCCGTGGTGAGTAGTGACATTCTTAGCTCCTGCACGATGCTTACATTTTTTACAATTTAAAGATACTGTATTTACAGTAAGTGTAGAAGCAGATAGGCTCAGTTATGCCTTTTAATATTGTACTGGAAGTCCTCTTTTTTTGCAAATGTACAAAGGTCAATTTTTGTGACATGTACACTATGTTGCTGATTCATTAAGACTGGAGTTGCAGATGCCAGTCTGAATGAAGGGCTTACTGGAGTATGATATGCAAATGTGGTGTGCTCCTTTTAATAAATTTGGTGCATCTTATAAGTGGTATTCTCATATGGGCGCCTCGATAGAAGACATAAGAGAACATTTTTGGCATAAGAAACACAGGCACTTTTGCTGATTTTGATGGGCAGGCGTAGTCATGCCTATCCTGCCCTGCCTACTCCACATCTTCGCCCATACGCTCATCAAGAGCCTTGATGAATCGGGGTCTATTGCTTTTTATATTGGATGAATTAGAATTTTGGTTGCAATTCTAATACAATAAATCTTTATAGCAGGAATAATTCAGGCTTATAATAAAGGCAGAGTGCACCAGCCAAGAAATAAATCATAAATCATTGCATTAGGAACAAACCTATCCAGCTTAAACTGATAAATATTTGTTTGTTCCCTCCAGACCATATTACTCCGTGTTTATTCTAGGTCCTCAGGAATTGCCAGGCAAACAGAACTTGCACAAATTCACTGGACGGTGTTGTCTGAGCACTCTTGAACTAGCCAGGCGTCTAGTCTCTGTGGGAGTCCTCCTATTTATCATGTTTCTGTATTATTAACTCCACTGTCACTATACAGGTTTTTGGTCTTTTCAATTAGATGTAACACTGAACTGGCAGGGGCTAATTTGGAAATTCACTTTTCCCAGATGGAAGAATTCAAGGGCCACTTCAACGGCTCCATGACGGCTGCAGTACGGTGATCAACTCATTGAGCAGGAAGAAATGCTTCATTTCCTGCATTTGTCACCAGAACTTAAGATGGACAACGTCGTTTTGGGCACTTGAGTCCCCAACCTTATTGACAAAAAATGGCTCCATTTGCCATTGTGTTAGGCAACAGACTGATGCAACAATGTTATCCACTGCAATCAGGGACAATGTCGCCGTTGCCTTCAGATGGTGATAGAGCTGACGTTGGGAATTGCAAGATTTTCAATTGTAAGGATGGAGGAGAGATGCCTATAAGACAGTGTTATTCAAATGGTCAAACTGGAGAGACAAAAAAATCGCAAATAGGGTCTTATCTGATAACCGGTGGAGTAAAATATTATAGGTACGCTCACCTGATAGGGTTGTGACAGTCACAACCCCTGTAGAAGCATGTAAAGGCTGCAGCAGGACCACCAAGGAGATGCGTTGCAATGAATTAGAAGTATGATGGTTCAGAGTCTGCCCAAGGTTCAAAGATACGATCACACATTAAGATGAAGCATGAAGAGGGTTTATTGTCAACGCGTTTCAAGTTTTTTAATCCTCTTTATCAGGACCAAAACATTGTAGTTTGGTCCTGATGAAGAGGTTTTAAATCCTTGAAATGCGTTGACAATAAACCACATTCATGCCTGACCTTCGTGTGTGATTATATTTTTGAACCTTCGGCAGCGCGGACTCTGAACCATCATACTCCTAATTCATTGCATAAATAACAGTGTTGACGGTGAGCCGTAGATATGAATTTCCTAATGAAAATCTATTAACCCCTTTCTGACATCGGGCGTAATAGTACACCGACGTTGGACTCCCTCCCTTTGATGTGGGCTCCGGCGCAGAGCCCACATCTTTCCCGGGACATGTCAGCTGTTTTGAACAGCTGACATGTGCCGGAAATAGCTGCGGGTGGAATCGCGATCCACCCGCGGCTATTAACCTGTTAAATGCCGCTGTCAAACGCTGACAGCGGCATTTAACTCGCGCTTCCAGCCATTGGGTTGGAAACCCGCCCACCGGTGACCCCCGTCATGTGATCGCAGGTTACCGATTCATTTGCATAGCAACCAGAGGTCTCCAGGAGACCTCTATGGTTGTCAGTGCCGGCTTGCTGCGTGCGCCACCCGGTGGTCGGCGCTCATAGCAAGTGAGTAATTCTGCTATATAGAGGTGATTTGATCATTGCCTCTATGCAGCAGAGCCAACTGGGTTGTGGCAGCTTCTAGTCTCCCATGGAGACTATTGAAGCATGCCAAAACTAAAAGAAAATGTTTTTAAAAATATAAAAAAAATATATATAAAAGTTCAAATCACCCCCCTTTTGCCCCATTCAAAATAAAACAATAAAAAAAGTCAAACATACACATATTTGTAATCGCCCGATCTATCAATAAAAAAAGGATTAACCTGATCGCTAAACGACGCAGCGAGAAAAAAGCAAAACACCAGAATTACGTTTTTTTGGTTGCCCCGACATTGCATTAAAATGTAATAACCGGCGATCAAAAGATCATATCTGCACAACAGTGATATCATTAAAAACGTCAGCCCAGCACGCAAAAAATAAGCCCTCATTCAACCCAAGATCACAAAATATGGAGACGCTACGGATATCGGAAAATGGCGCAATTTTTTTTCTTAACAAAGTTTGAAAATTTTTTTTGCCACTTACATAAAAAATAACCTAGACATGTTTGGTGTCTATGAACTTGTAATGACCTGGAAAATCATAATGGCAGGTCAGTTTTAGCAATAAGCTATCTAGTAAACATCCAAACAAAAAACAAGTCTGGGATTGCACTTTTTTTGCAGTTTCACAGAACTTGGTATTTTTTTTCTGTTTTGTAATAGATGACATGATAAAACCAATGGCATCTTTCAAAAGTACAACTCTTCCCGCAAAAAACAAGCTCTCACACGGCCATATTGACGGAAAAATAAAAAAGTTATGGCTCTGAGAATAAGGGTAGCAAAATATGAAAACGCAAAACCGAAAAAATTCTCTGGTCATGAACGGGTTAAGATTTGGCATGACACTGAGAGTAGTTCTTACGCACCCTGCAAGCATAGGGGACATGTCTGTGTCTGCAACTGCTTTAAATCAGATCACAATAGTCTCAGATATTCCCATAATTACAATTTACAACCAGTACAGATACCTTCACACTTACCTTTCTCCAAATGTTACTGTCGAATCTAATTAATCACAACACAAATACAGGAAAAGTATATCTTTGTAAAAGCTATAAGTTATCAAAACTAGCAAACTCCTCTACGGGCTGCAATTCACATCCCATCCACTGGGTGGTCATATATAGGCACATACAGCATAAACATTTCCTGACAGAGTATCACAATTTTTTCAAAGCTGGTCATCTCCAGCCATTCATCTCAGTATATGTGAAGCCAAGAGGAAAACTGAGAAAAGAGCCATCTATATTTTTACACACACGAGGAGTAAAGACAAACATGCTGATGCTATGATATTCATGTCAACCTTTGGAGACGAATAAATAAATTAGAAGGACTTAAAATTCATGTAAGAAGTGGAAAAAATATATAGGAAACTGCATAAAACACTTTTTAAATGTGAAAACTAATAGGGTGCAAGACACTGACCCAGTCCAGGCAGGATAAGGGAGAGTACTTGCACAATAAGGCCCATCCAAGAAAATCCATCCAATTATGTTAATCTGACTGTGATCATAGTGTAATATGATTTTCTCATAGGAGAAGAAGATAAAAAACATTTCTCCATCTTATCCGTTCGGTCTGTCTGTGAAAATGGGGCCGCACTCGGATGTTATCTGACTGCAGTCTGAGTTTTCAATGGACCCATAGAGCAAATTTTGCAAGCTGTGATTTTTGGATATGTGCACTGTCTCATTGAATAATATGGGGATAAGTGCTACCCGTCAAAACGATGGACAGCACTTGTCCGATTTTTACGGTCATATGCATAAACCCTAAGTCCAAGAAAACGTAATAATCATTACGGAATATTTATATAAATGTCTAAATAATGCCAGATATACATATTGATTGCATACAGCCGAAAAATTCCATCACATAGCACCACGAAAAGGAGGTCATAATTCAATAAAACTTAGCAAACTTTTATTTCACTAAATTAAAACACAATTATTGAGGCTCTCAGACTTATCACTGGTGAAACAGTGATGACGGGGGCTGAACAATGGTATTTCTCAGTACAATGAATGTATCAGCTATACAGAGAGTCACATAATATTAGGTGGTTGTTCCTAGTAACATCTACAACCACATAACAGGAGCAGGTCTGTGTATATATAGGGAGATATACTGATTGTAACAGTCCCCACAGACGCACATCTGATGAAGAGTTGCACCTATACAGCTAATGAAAAGTATATCACCACAGTGTCTCACTACCCCAACGCACGTTTCGCGTCACTCACTTCCACATAATATCATGTGATTTTCTGGATGACTGATACACCTACTGTACTGAGAAATAGCGTTGTTCAGACCCTGTCATCACTGTTTCACCAATGATAAGTCAGGTAACCTCAATATTTGTGTTTTAATTTAGTGAAACAAAAGTTTAAGTGTTACTGAATTATGACTCCTTTTTCTACTGTTTGTGATATTTCTATAAATGCTATCACAATTGCTACCTACAGGGCAACAATAAAAATGCCAACCGTAAAGCCCTAAAATTGTGTATTCACAAAATGTTTGCAGTACCTGTTGCTAAATTGTAGCAAAAACAAAATCTGGGTTTTTGCTGTGATTTTGCAAATGTCAGTCTTTCCAATCAAATGAGTTTTCTGCATTAAAATTAATCACATGCTAATGTAATGTCTGTACTCAGGGCTGGCATTGGGGGAGAAAATCTGGGCAATAACCCAGGGTACCCACACCCCAGGAGTGTCCAGTGTCTACAACACTATAGCCCGGCATTATCAATCTAATTTCCAATGTTGAGACTGCTTAAGGAGCTTAGAAGAGCAGAAGAAGAGAGGACGTGTAAGTATTCTATAGTGTGTGTGTGTGTGTGTGTGTGTTGACAAGCCTAAACACGTTGTTTTTACTTGATATATGTAGAATAAAAAACTTTTTTAATAAGCCATTTTAGCACATGATATAATTTTCAGGAGCGCTGGCACCAGACTGGTTTTCTGCATCTTTTATACTTTCACCTGCGGACGATTGAGGATCGCCTCGTGGACCAGACCGAGGTACCAGGACCTTGGTTGGAATCCCCCCAGGGTCAATACGCTGTTCCTTCAACCCAAATTAGGTGAGTGCATCAGCTTTGCACTTTTATTGGTGATATTTTTAATATTGCGCTTAGATCCTGCACGACGCTATCCCCTTTAAATTCCCTATCCTCAGGGTATTATATGATAAGCAAAAAAAGTGCAATGCGTCAACAATATGTGAAGAATTGCTTTATTGAGGAATTCAGAAATTCAGGAAAGCTGAAGGCACCAAACAGCAGGTTCATAAAAAAAGTGATTTTTATTTGATGTCAATAAAAAAATCATCACATGAAAATATAGCAGGAAACGTTTCTGCCAAAATTATCCTTTTTCAAGCCAAAGAAATATTCACACAGCTCCAGCTTTATTTTGCTGTTTTGTCCCTCAATTTTGCTGAATTTCTATATTGCCTTTGGACCTGGTGGGAGCACAGACTGGTCAGTGGCGCATATGAATTTACTATTGGACTTTATTGTGGAGTTTGTAAGCAAAGTTTCAGCATGCAGACCTTTCTCAAGCCTGTACAGATCATATTGGATGTGCACTGGACTCTTTATCTCCTGTTTCTGCGATGTGGTGACACAATAAGACCACTCAGCACCAAACAAAAGGTGCTGTACACATTGATGCAAGGTAATGAAAATTTTAATTATTTACTTCTAAGCTTTGATATCATCAGGTGACCATTCAGTCACATGGTAACTTTTTTTTTTCATTTTTTTTAATAATCTCAGAAAAACCCTTTACTAAAACTGGTCCGTGTCAGGCGTAGTTTTAACTACCGTGTTTCCCCGAAAGTAAGGCCCTGTCTTACATTAATTTTACCCCCAAAAGTCCCACCCTGCCTTACTTTCGGGGGAGGCCTTACATTGGGAAAAAAAGAGAGGTCCGGCATCTACCCCATCCTCCCTCCTGCAGCCTCCCCATACAGTGGTTCTGCCCCCCACTCTGCCACCACACACACTGACACATACAGTACCGGTACAGCCCCACACGGCACCCACACACATATCGTACCGGTACCGTACACACACTGACACATACAGCCCCATACGGCACCCATACACATACCGTACACATATCGTACACACACAGAGAGAGTTTCGGAACTTACCGTTACTTTCCTTCTGTTTCGATCTCCTCTGTGGAGCCGGGCTGACGATTCGGATGCCGGGGAAGCTGGACCAATCGGAGCGAGCCTGCAGGCGGTGACGTCGCAGCTGATTCGGCCAATCAGCTGCGAGCCGGCTGACTGGCCAATCACAGCTCGAGCTGATGGCCAGCAGGGACTAGGGAGCCTGTGACGAACAGGCTGATCGGCCAATAAGCCTTAGATTCCCCGGCCCCCCCCCGCTACCCTGCCTTACAATCGGGGGGTGCCCTACATTGGCGGACCCCCCGAAACCCCCCACCCTGCCTTACTTTCAGGGGGGTCTTACTTTCGGGGAAACACGGTATTACATTTTTCATGATCCCTGTGATACACTTTGATGTACAGTATCTATACATTTCTGTTTACATAAGCAATTGCTTCAAAAAAATCAAATCGTTCCACTAATTTACAAACGCAAGCAAGAATCATTATCTGGAATAGTAAACTAGGGCAAATAAAATACAAGACATTTATCATTGCTTTGCAGCGGCTAGTTTCTGCTTGAGGAATCAAGTCTCGTGGCCCACTTTTGCAGTTCTTCCTCTTTGCAATATATAACTGGGAATCAGAGAGTACATTACTGGATACCAGCAAACTCCCATGAAGAAACTACAAAGACAATAACAAGAAAATAATATGTTTATCACTCTTGACACAAAGATGCTTCTTTATGGCAAATAGACAGCCGGAATGTGGCCACCTTTGTAGTACTGGGTCATACCATAGATCCTATGGTAATCTAAGTTTGGATCAGGATTTTTTTGGTATAAGTCAGATGCTCAGATTGATTCATATGACAGGAGGTTTACCCCAATATAATTGTTCCCTTAAAGAGGTTGTATTAAGTTAGCAAACTATCACCTATCATTGGGGGTCGCATTGATGGAATCCCTACCAATCCCGAGAACAGAACTCAGCATGTTGACCCTGTCTGAATGGAGTGGTTTTCGAGAGTGTGCAACACTGCTCCATTCATTGCCTGTGGATCTGCTAGAGATAGCAGGGTGATGTATGTTACACTTTTTAGACTCTGGAAATCCTAGATTTATCATGTATTGGACAAACAGTGTTCAGCCATGCCATTAAAACCACCAACACATGAGGCAACATTCATTATCTTGTGACAATGGTACCTGTCCAGGGCTTGGATTTATTAGACAGAAAGGTCACAGTGAGTTTCTAAAGTTGATGGGTTGGAAGAAAGAAAAATGGGTAACAATAAACTCATGATGGTTATGAAAGGAAGATATTATAGCACGGCATGATTTGTAATGTGGACAGAGACCGGTCAGACACCTTACTGAATCCTGTCCACCACCAAAAATGTCAACAATTGGCACAAGGGCATCAAAACTAGACAATAGATCACAGTGAGTTTCTAACGTTGACGGGTTGGAAGAAACAAAAATGGGTAACCATAAAGATTTGAGTGATTTTGACATAGGCCAAATTGTGATGGCTAGACAACTGAGTAAAAGCATTGGTCCAAGATAGGAGAACTGATGAACCCAGAGACAGTGTCATGGTCACCAAAGGCTCACTGATGTCCAAGTGACAAACAAAGACTGACTCTTTTGTCCAGATTCCAAGAGCTACTGTAGCACACATTACTTAAACAAACTCATGATGGTTATGAAAGTAAGGTATCAGAGCATGGCATGAATTGTAATGTGGACAGAGACCGGCCAGACACCATACTGAAACCTGTCCACCAACAAAAATGCCAACAATTGGCACAAGGGAGTCAAAACTAGACTATAGAACAAGGTGACATTGTCTGATGGATCAGGGATTTTTGTACCTTATGTGGTTGCTCAGGTTCATATTTGTCGCTCACCTGGAATGAGAAGGCATCAGTTTGCCGGGTAAGAAGAAGGTAAGTCATTTGAGGCCATGTGATGTCCTGGACAGTGGTCCACTGGAAAACCTTAGGTCCTTGCATTCATGTGGATATTATATTTCATTGAATGCTGTTGCAGACCAAGTACACACTTTCATGGCAAAGACATTGACTAATGACAGTGGCATCTTTTAGGAGGTTAATGTACTATGCTTCACTACTAAAATTGTATGGAATAGATTAAGAAACATGACAGAGAGTTCATAGACTTGACTTGAGAATGAAGGTGATGCAAAGAACGAGACAAAGATAAATGTAAAAAAAACTACTAAAAGACCATTCCAAATCCACATGGATAAATTGAGCATTAGGCTGGGGTAACACTTGAGAGTGTGATGAGAGAAACTCACACAGGTCTCTCGCCTCAATACCCGGGACTGGAGTGTGCGGCTGCATGTATTTCTATGCAGCTGAACGATCCGGTCCGAGTGCCAGCGGCAGTGCCGGGTATTGAGGTGAGAGACTCGCTCGAGTTTCTCACATCACACTCGCAAGTGTGACCCCGGCCTTACACAAATAAAACTAGTCTAGGACTAATAAGAAGTCTTCCTAATTAAGAAGTCCTAGTTTTACAAATGACAAAGGAAAATATATGTACAGTCGTTAAGATGGCTCACCACTCCATGTTATGAACGTTCACAGGTCACCACCGCTATTATTGTCTTCTAAAGGGCTTTTTCTCCTTACTCTGACCCTTGACAGAGCCGTAAGGAAAAACCTTCCGCTATTTGTGTGTCTTACTTGTGCTGATTTATAAGCGATGAGTGTGATAAAGTAAAAAGCGAAAGATCTATTAAATCATCTGTAGCCCATTGTTTTGCCTTCATGATTCTTTACCTACAGCTTCTCCAAAGCATTAACTGAGCCATCGTCTGTCCTGCAAAGTTTGGCCAACACTGTACCCTTACGAGTAAAGAGAACGAGCACCTAAGAAGAAACGCTGAGATCACGATTCCCAACTTGGAATCTCATTCCTGCCCTCATTGGCCTTTTCCTGCCAAAAAGTTATCTTTACCCCTTTGGTGAGTTCATAGCTAGCATTAAGAGATCACATGTATGTCTCTCCTGGTTCATCAGGGACCTCATGGGACTCTGTCTTTGACTCTGTTATAGAAACATATACAGTTGTTAAAGCAAAGAATTCATTTTGCAGAGGAGATTCACAATTTTGGATCATCATCTACTAGAAAGTACACGTAGTGTCCAAAAAGAGAGCACCACTATGTCTAAGAAGCCAGCACATCCATGAAGTGCCCAGCAATTTCAGTAGGCACCATGTAATTCTTCATCTACCCATGGGTGTAATAATGAGTGTCAGATACTATCACCAATTACTGGGGGACCCTAACCCCTATGTTGTATGATCAACTTATCAATTGTGTACCCATAACTAAAGGTGGTTGTCCAACACTGATAAAAGTACTCCAAGTCCAATTCCTGGACAACTTGACATTGTACATGAAAGTCATCAACACACGATTAGGTTTCAATGACAGCTGCTCCAGACGTGGACAACTCTCGTCACATGCTGATACTGGTTTAATTGATGCCACCTCTGTCATTCTGGGCTCCAGAACGTTACTTTCTGCCCAAATCATATAATGCTTCACTTTTGTCTCTCTAAGATGTACCCTCTAAAATAGCAAGGCCAGCCTTGAGCAATCCGCATCTTCATGAGCTACTTTTACTCTGCACAGACAAGCGCTGCTCTTTAAGGTCACTAGTGTGATTGGTTGCTCAGTTCCAAATGTCATACTTCTGCTTTACTTATTCCAATGGGAATTACTATTACTTAGAACTATTAAAGTATCTTAAGCAGCTGCCATGTCTAGGTGACTGGTTTTCTCCATGTAATGTGCACTAGCTGATATGTGACACACACATAATGTCCCAGTTCACTCATTGAGACCCTATGACGTGGCTGCTCTGTAGGTCACTATCAAGCACCAGAGCATTCTCCGGTCCGGACAGGGTACGGTTCTCCATCATAAGGCTCGATGCAGATCTGAATGTTTCATTTAACCCTTAACATCATGTATGTGTTCAGTTGACTTTTGTAATTAAAGGGGTTGTCCACCATTGGAAATATTTTTTTCTTAATTGCATGTAACTGGAGCTAAAGATCATTTTTGCAATCGGGTTTCATTAAAAATGTTGTACCTTTCCAAGTTTTGCTGTCCATTGCTGGCTGCAGAATGAGTTAACTGAGAATTGTCAGTCAGCCTATTATGCCAATCTGACAGGACGTTTCTAACCATTATCAGTCTTTTTCTGAGTTCTTCTTGTTGATTTATGACCACAGAACAAATCTATGTTGAACTTGCAGGACATGGGCGCACACAGGCAGAAGAGGACTGCAGCATAAGAATAGTCCAATAGTTCATCATAATTCACAATTCCACCTGCTTTGGAGCTGGATGTGGCCCCCTTATCTCTTGGGCCCCTGGAGGACTGCACAGAGTGCACCAATGGCATGTCCGCCTCTGGTGCAGGGAAGCAAAGAGCATGTAAAAGGCAAATGGTGCAAAGTGTTTCATGAAACTCAATTGTAAAAGTGATTGTTACCCCAATTACACACATTTAGAGAGAAAAAAAAGGTCTTAATGGTGGAAAATCTATTTTATGATCATGTGGAAGGTTTACCTGCAGTCACATGATATTAAAACTACTGGATAAAAATGTGGTATGGAAAGTAAATTAGAGACCAATGCTGGGATATGCCAGCCTGTGACATCATCGGTGGTATTCATTTCATTATTCCGACTTGTGTCTCTAGGAATTTGCACTTTCACGTGGTCTCAGTCACCGCTCATGGGCACCCGTGACAGAATCAGACGCCTTTTTCTTTATTAACTCTTAATCTGCAAGTACACTGACTAATGTATTACTTTCCAGGAGTGAAGAAAGAGAAGAGGCATCAGTACAGTGTCCGTCCCACCGCAATCTACGCAAGACTGCCCCACCTGCTCCGATCAGGCTGTCACCATGATGGACACATGCCAATCCAATTTGTATTGACCTGCACAGACTGTGAGGTATATGCATATCATTCATAGTTGTTTTCCCAATAAACAATGACACGGACAGAAAGCTGAAAGCCCAAGGATCTGGGGAAGACGGATGGTAAGTCAATGTCCCTGAGTGTTAGTTACCAAGGACAGTATACGGTGTCCTGATTTCTGCACTGCAAGAATTCATCTCCTTTCTATAGGCAGAAATGACAAGTCACTGGTTGTACTGCTGGAGGGCAGACAGGCGCTGAGTTGGATGCACCTCAATGTGTTACTATTCCCATCTACTATATAGAAGATTTTCCATCTTTCATGCTCGAAAGAGAATTTCACCTGCATGAGGGACCCAACGTGCATTCAGAAAGCAAAAGCCCTTCTAGTGTATCTGACAGTACCATAAACTCCGAGCATCCTAGTTTATTTATAGAAATCCAATATAATTCAACACTTATTTGGGATACATCCTAGATCGATTGGCAGCCAAAAAAAAATCTACAGGTTTGTGGTTGCAATCAGGTTTTAGCACTTGATTTATGGAAGAAGTGTTTGGGATTGTACATTTAGGAAGGGAGGTTTGGACCTTGGTTCCATGCAGTTCTTAGAAAACTACTCGCAGTCTGCAGATCTGCACCAATCATATCAGAACCTTCTGCATATGTTGTAGCTTCAAAGAGTTAAGTAGAGCTAAGAAAGCAATAATGAAGTCAGGAATGGGAAAGGACTAAATAGAAGTAGATTATAGACACCTATGCTGCACAGGCAGCCAAAAAGATTCGGGTGCTGAAAGCTAGACTCTGTAAAGGAGACCAAAGTCTTCCATAGTTGTGTCAGATGTCACATATATAGCATCAGGAAAATGGGATACATTCAAGACATTGAAAGTTTGGATCCATCATTGCAAGTATACTAGGTTGACCTTAACTCTTTACAAGCCATTGCTTAGTCCATTTAGGGGACATGATGGTCACCTTGTCAATGACCTTTGAAGGAGCAGCATCATCAGAATCACCTACCTGGCTGCAGGAGGTGTGATTGGAGAGGAAGGGTAGGAAAGCATCTTCTGGGAGCCCAGAGCTCGCCATCCTATACAGAAGAAAAGCAGTGCAGGAGAAGAAGAGGAGGAGGAAGAGCTAGGAGGGTGCAGGTGGTGCAGTGCCTACAGTGGCTACCCTTGAATAGGCTAGGTGCTCTCTGGGTCTCCTTGCCTTGCTGCTGAACGGTGGAGTGTTAGGAGCAGATCCCGAGCAGTATGTGAGAACAAGAGGAAAAAGCGAAGGAGGGGCAAGATACAGAGAGAGAGAGAGAGGAGGATGATGACTGTATGACTGTGACACAGGGACAGAGGAGGCACAATCACAGCTACAAGACTTTGCACTTCATTTGTAAGACATAGAGGTCTTGGACAAGAGAGGATGGAAAAGTCTTCTCTCTTGCAGTGACAGTGACACAGTAGCCGTTCTTCTACAAAATAAAGTTAACAAAGGTTGGAAAACTCTCCGTACAGTTACAGCATTCCGGCATGCAAAAATTCCTCCCCTAATGCGACCGATAAGACAAGTGATAATAATGATGATCGGCACATGGACGGCGCCAGATCAATTGGTTCTGACCGACGGAAGGGTGAAGTATACTATTAAAAAGGTAGTAGATGCCTGGAACAAACTTTCCGCAGATCTGGGGGGAAAAAATAACAGTTGAGGAATTTAAATGGATTAAAAATGTGTTAATTTCTGTCTGCTCCGGTCACGCCGTCATCGCTGCAGCATTGTAAATAAAGACTGATCATTTTTTTTTACATTTTTACTTTATTGAAGTATAATCAAATTAAAATAAAATTGCATATAAGTTTATATGACAAGCTCTGTTCACATCTCTATTTTGAGTTCTGTTTCTCTGATCTTTTCTAGGAACAGGAAAAGGATTGTGGAAAACGGATCTGGTACAGATCAGATGACAACACAACAATGGAACAAAAAAAAATCACTGGTACATGATAGAAAACAGACTGCAACTTTTGCAGTCAATGGATCCTGAAAGGTGTTGTCCACAGGGGTGGGATTCAAATTTTTAACAACAGGTTCTGTGTTTGTGCGTCGGAAAACCACACCCATTTTTTAGCCACACCCATTTTTAGCCACAGCCAGTTTTAAAGCCACACCCATTTACACACACATTTACCTCAAAAGTATACAAGTAGTGGAGCAGTCAAACCATACCTCCCAACTTTTGAAGAAGGGAAAGAGTGATAAAGGTTGCGGTGTGCGCAGCGCGCCGTGTCAAATTTTAGGCCACGCCCCCGACCACACCCATTATCACAACTA
>VIAB01003906.1:59001-70471 GCA_009801035.1 Oophaga pumilio
AGAGCCATATTTGCAGCTACAGGCCCCGGGGACAGAATACATACTGTTGCTATAGGTGCCTGTGAATGGCGCTATCAGCGGTGCTATCGCTGCTCGCTCAGTCCGCAACACCTGACTCTGGCTGCAGCCGCCGCTGATAGCAAAGCTGATTAAAAATTTCACACCCAGATAATGGGGTGCAATACCCCCACAGCTCCAAAATGTCTGCCTCAGTAGCATATGTTACAAATGCAGCCGATGAAAAGCTGGTAGTATGAACTTTGATCGAGCCTTGCTGCCAGCTGTACAGTTAAAAATGTCACCCACAGAGCATGTTTCCACATTTATCCCACAGAAGCTGATAACAAATTTCACCCACAGAGCATGTTACCACAATTCACCCACAGAGGCTGATAACAAATTTCACTCACAGAGCATGTTACCACAATTCACCCACAGAGGCTCATAAATTTCACACACAGAACATGTTTCCATAATGCACCCACAGAGGCTCTTAAATTTCACACACAGAGCATGTTTCCACAATTCACCCACAGAGGCTCAAATTTCACACACAGAACATGTTTCCACAATTCACCCACAGAGGCTCATAAATTTCACCCACAGAGCATGTTTCCACAATTCACCGCCAGAGGCTCATAAATTTCACACATAGGGCATGTTTCTACATTTCCTTGAGAAAGCTGATTAAAAAATTCACAACCAGACAATGGGGCACAGAGTGTTTTTGGAAAACTGCACACATGCAAAACCTAATACTGTCCTTCACTACAGCTGCGTCCTATCCCTACACAGCAGAAATAAAAAATAAGACTTGAATGTGGAGGGGAAGGTGGACATGGCTGTTTAGGTGGAAGAGGCAACTTTGCAGGGCTGGGGTCCTGTGTTCAAATCCAACCAAGGACAACATCTATAAGTAGTTAGTATTTTCTCCCCATGTTTGCATGGGTTTCCTCCAGATTCTCCAGTTTCCTCCCACAATCCAAAGACTTACTGATAGGAAATTAGATTGTGAACCCTAATGGGGACAGTACCAATAATGTCTGTTAAGTACTGTGGAATTAATGGCGCTATATAACTGGGTTTTCATTGGCTGTAAGCCATAATCATCAACATTAACAGAAATAATCACTTGAAATAGATCACTGTTTGTAATGACTCTCTATAACATATGATTTTCACTTTTGAAGAACTGAAATAAATTAACTGTTTGATGATATTCTAATTTTGTGAGAAGTACCTGTATCCCCCAGCCACGCTCCACTGATGCCCATTAGCTGATTTGAGTGCCACCCAGCTGTGAACACTCTTGTTCTTCCTCCCCACCTCCTGATTATCATCTTCATCCTCCCAAACTGTCACCTGGCTGTACAGTTCGGTACCTGGGTGATGTTGGGACCGTAACCCACCCTTCCGAGCCATGTGTGGACGACAGACCTGATAACTGTGTGTATTTGTTCTGCTGCTCCTCCTGCTTCTCTTTCTTCTGTGCTACCATATCATCCATCATGGCCTGAATTGTTTTTCCCAGCAGGTATATAAGTGGTATAATAATGCTGATGATGGCATTATCCATGTAAGGAGGTGGCAGGTACCCTCGGTTGCTCTCTCTCCCTTTTAACGTTTGGCCCCCCCGTGCCCTTTATGTAAATATGTTATATTACGGTTGAATGACACTGCCTTATATTTATTTCTATGTTTGTCATGTATACTGTCTGTTAATATAGAGCAGCAGAGAGGAGGCATGAAGCTGCTGCTTCCAGTCAGTATCCCGGGTACGTTGACCCAGGGCAGACGTTTATGGACAGACGGGGCATTGTCAGACTCCCGGAGGGGAGAGATCTGTTACCCCGGACTCAAGCACTAAAGGACTAGAGGACTACAACACGGACTCCTGGACTCCGGAAGAGCCCCCGCTGAAGGGACTATAAGTGTCCAGATCCCAGCGTGTGGACAATTGTTCGAACTCGGCTACCATGGCCGATGTAGGTAGTGGACAGTGCCAGGAGAAAGAGCAGGAAGCCAGTGTTGTACTTGTCTTTTTTTCATGACCATTTATTAAAAGTTATTCCCTGTTGGACTACAGCTGCATTCTTGGACCTCAATTGTCTGGACTACTGGACTACTGAGGCCAGAGGAAGAGAAGATAACCTGTGGGGTAGAGCAGTGTCAAACCTGTGTTTCGTGTGCAAGGGGCCGGGGTGTCTGCAGACTGTGTTTTGTGGGTGAGCTTGGTCAGGACTACCACCCCGGTCGCCCTTGTTACACTTGGCGTAGTACGGCAGGATGGACCTGAGAAGCCTTGCAACCCTGGGACTGTTTGAGATGGCGGCTGACTGTGACTGTGAGCTTGAAATTTGTGATGTGCTGCCCGAACTAGAAGAAATCGTGCTGTTGGCCGACAGCACCCTGAAATTTGTGAATTTGAATTTGGGACTTATGTTTTGTTGCCCGCTGTGACAGAATTGCAGATGGCAGATGTTGTGGATTCAAAGATGGTGCTGACCGCTGCCGAAAAGATGGCGGCCGTTGGCGTGAAAACTGGAAACGTTGCAACCTTTCATGGGCGTCATGCAGTGAATTTGGCACCAGAAAAGAGAAGGCCACATCCCGTTGTGATAGATGCCCGTCCGAAATGGGTGCAGGCAAAGACAGAGCTCCTGCCCCCGCAGCTGAACTTACAGAAACGGGTGGAGCCGCAGGAAGTTACCCCACAGACGAATGGGTGGAACCTGACAGAGATGGATGAGACGCCATTATCTGCTGACATGGAGAGGTGCAGCACATCGTACCGTGGCTGCATCGGCCGCCAGGATTGGAGGCAATCCAAGGCTCAGGTGGAGGTCGGCCTGTGGTTCGAGACCTGGTGGTCAGAGGAGCAGAGGATCGACCCCCATTTTGGCAGCCGGGTCAACAACTGGTGGAAGACTATGAGGACAACAAGGATTATGATGGCCTGGTGATGCCCTGACGGGAACCTGTGGGTGTCCGAAAGACCCTGGAGGTGGCTCTGCAGGGAATCATGACGGCCGCAATGACTGATATCGGCGGCCATGCTAGAGGACATCCACTTGGTTCAACGGTGAATAAGGGACCCCTGCTCGGCAATCCTGCTGCTCTGCCCTCTGCCTTCTTACCCCCGTGGCTCCACTGTCATCTCCGGAGGTGTACCGGCCGTCCATCCCGTCATCCTCATCGGAGGCGTCCCGGCTGCCGAATCCGTCGTCGCCTCCAGCAGCAACGTCACCTGTGCTTCCACAGGCCGCACCCGTTCCGGATGACATCCGCGGCCTGCATGTGGAGGAGCCTTAGGCGTCCATAGCTACAGAAGCCGAGTGGATCCATGAGATGATTAGGGAGAAAAGGCGTCGGAAGCGCCGCATCCTTGCGGAACTGCAGCGCCCCGGCGGGGGAACTGCTGCAAGCCGGATGACCCACAGAGTGGTCCGGTACTTCAATCAGAACGGGGAGTATGGATTCCTGCAGGAGCTGGAGACCAGAACCAAGGTTTATATTAACGCTGGTCCCTTATGTTCCACGGCCCTCTTCGCAAGGGGGACTACGTGGCCTTCATTAAGAAGCAAGGACCCCGGGGGCCCTATGCCGTGGCCATAAAAATGGCCTCCAACCGGGAGACCAGCCCACCGTGGGAGACCCCATATGTGGAGCGGCCAGCTGCTGCGACCACAGTTGCCTGTCCGCGCAGGAGAGCGGTGCCTCAGGACCGTGAGGTGGCCGCCAATGTATTAACGGAGCCGAAGGCATTAGGAGGTGTGGGACCACCACTGGAGGGAGTGTGGAGTGTGGAGCTGGAGAAACAGCGGAGACTCTTCCTTCTCCAGTGGGTCCTCATCTCAGGTATATGTGGTGCTACAGGGTCCACTATGCAACTCAATGGCAGTGTACAGACTGAGCAGCCCCTTTAAGACACGATGTTGGTGCCGGTTGCACCCAGAGCAGAGGAATGTTCTGCATCCCTAAAAGGGCAGTAAGCCCTACATGGCACCCAAGGACAATGGCGTCCGACATGGCCACCCATTAACCGTCATGCTTGTTTGTTTTCCCTTCCTCGCAGTTTGTTTGCACCCATTAATGTCTCCCATGCTGGAACACGGGACCAAAACCCCAAAGGGGTTAATGACTGTGAACTCCGGATGTGGCTGCTGGACCGTGTGTCCCTGATCTGTGTTCCCCACCTTGACCCTTGGACTAGCCCCATGTTTAAAAATGCAGCCCACCATCGTTAAAGGGCTCGTGGTCTGATGAACGGAGACAGGGGGAAGCTGCCGGGCCTGAGTAGGGCCCATCAGCGCTAAAGGGCCAATTGGCTCTTACATAACTACAGTACAGACCAAAAGTTTGGACACACCTTCTCATTCAATGATTTTTCTGTATTTTCATGACTGTGAAAATTGTAGAATCACACTGAAGGCATCAAAACTATGAATTAACACATGTGGAATTATACATTACACTTTACAAAAAAGTGTGAAACAACTGAAAATATGTCTTATATTCTAGTTTCTTCAAAGTAGCCACCTTTTGCTTTGATTACTGCTTTGCACGCAGAAAAGGTGAACGGATGGACTCTACATGCCTGGTTCCCACCGTGAAGCATGGAGGAGGTGGTGTGATGTGTGGGGGTGCTTTGCTGGTGACACTGTTGGGGATTTATTCAAACTTGAAGTCATACTGAACCAGCATGGCTACCACAGCATCTTGCAGCAGCATGCTTTTCCATCCGGTTTGCATTTAGTTGGACCATCATTTATTTTTCAACAGGGCAATGACCCCAAACACACCTCCAGGCTGTGTAAGGGCTATTTGACCAAGCAGGAGAGTGTTGGGGTGCTATGCCAGATGACCTTGCCTCCACAGTCACCAGACCTGAACCCAATCGAGATGGTTTGGGGTGAGCTGGACCGCTCACCGCTTCAATTTTGAATAATCCCCAACAGTGTCACCAGCAAAGCACCCCCACACCATCACACCACCTCCTCCATGCTTCGCGGTGGGAACTAGGCATGTAGAGTCCATCCATTCACCTTTTCTGCATGCAAAGCAGTAATCAAAGCAAAGGGTGGCTACTTTGAAGAACCTAGAATATAAGACATATTTTCAGTTGTTTCACACTTTTTTGTAAAGTGTAATATATAATTCCACATGTGTTAATTCATAGTTTTGATGCCTTCAGTGTGATTCTACAATTTTCATAGTCATGAAAATACTGAAGAATCTTTGAATGAGAAGGTGTGTCCAAACTTTTGGTCTGTACTGTATGTGGACTATGAACTACGTTTCTATGTTTTATTGACCCATCTACAGAGAGACTGGGACTCTGATCTCATATGTACATTTTACAAAGGTTGCCATGGCCGGGGACGGCCATGTTTAAGTGGCGGAGTGTAAGGTGGCAGGTACCCTCGGACTCTCTCCCTTTTATCGTTTGGACCCCGTGCACTTTATGTGAATATGTTATATTACGGTTGAATGACACTGCCTTACATTTGTTTCTGTTTGTCATGTATACTGTCTGTTAATGTAATATGTATTATGCATTTTATGCTACAGTATGTTTGCAATGTGTATACAGCCATATGTTGCACCTGTATTGTATTGTATTGTGTAATGTGTGGAGTTCCCCTTTAATTACTATAGTTAACCTAGGGACAGTTGAAGGTTAAAAAGAGGAGCTGGGCCAGCAGCAGAGAGGAGGCAGGAAGCTGCTGCTCCAAGTTAGTAGCCTGGGTACGTTGCCCCATGGCAGATGTATATGGACAGACAGGGCATTGCCAGACTCCCGGAGGGGAGAGATCTATTGCCCCGGAAACAAGCATTTAAGGACTAGAGGACTATAACATGGGCCCCAGGACTTAGGAAGGGCTCCTGCTGAAGGGACTATAAGCGTCCAGATCCCAGCGTATGGACAATTGCTCGAACTTTGCTACCGTGGCCGTTGTGGGTACGGCCGTGGACAGTGTCAGTGAAAGAGCTGGAAGCCAGTGTTGTACTTGTCTTTTTTTCATCACCGTTTATTAAAAGTTTTTCCCTGTTGGACTACAGCTGCGTTCTTGGACCTCAATTGTCTGGACTAGTAGGGCCAGAGGAAGAGAAGGTAACCTGTGGGGAAGAGTTGTGTCGGTCTTGTGTTTCATGTACAAGGGGCCTGGGTGTCTGCAGACTGTGTTTTGTGGGTGATCTCGGTCAGGACTACCACCCCGGTTGCCCTTGTTACATTCACACTGGCCATATTGATGAAATATTCAAAGCAGCGCAACATGGCACACATGTCCCGCTTGGAGGCCCAATCATTGGTGGTAAAGTTGTGTTGTTCTGCAGAGCTACTCAGCCATGCGTGCTGCAGCTGAAACTCCACTATTGACTGCTGCTGCTCATACAGTCTCTCCAGTATAAACAAGAGGGAGTTCCACCTTGTTGGTATGTCGCATATTAGCCAGTAAGTGGGAAGGCAAAAGTGACACTGCAGCACAGACAGGCGAGCAGTAGCAGGGTGTGAATGAGAAAAGTACACACACACACAAACTGCCTGCACTTTCAGCAGCAGTTCCGACATGTGGGTAGTTTTTCAGGAAGCTCTGCACGACCAAGTTTAGTACTTGCGCAAGGCAAGGGATGTGCGTCCAACCAGCAAAGCCTAGAGTTGCTACGAGATTTCGCCTGTTATCGCACACCGCCAGGCTGGGCTTGAGGTTTACGACACCAATCACTCATCAGTCTGCTGTTTGATCCCAGTCTAGAGCTCCTGCGCATTGTGGGATTTGTCCCCCAAACAGAAGAGTTTCAGAACAGTCTCCTGTTGTTTTTTGCTAACTGTGCTCAAGTTGGTGGTGCAGGTCTTCCTGTGACCAAATGAAGAGGCGAAAAAGTAGTGGCAGCTGGGAACAACGTACTATAGGACAGCAACCACCATCAGATTTTTTAAACTATCCATTTCCACCAGCCAGAATGGATACATTTCAAAGGACAGTAATTTGGAAATCGTGTAATTCAAGACCATGGCTCATGGGTAGCTAGGGGGGTATCAGCTCTTTCTTTCAAGTTTGAGGATGGAATGCTGGACACTTCCATGGGTTAGTTTGGAGATGTTTGGTGACAATGGTAATGGTAAAGTTTGTGCTGTCACATCCTCTCTTTGTGGGAGGCAGGTGGCCCTGTTAATAGTTAGCGGGAGGAAGAGGCCGAGACTGCAGTAGAAGACGAAGGAAGAGGCTAAGACCTTTCATGCTTTTTAAGGTGTGCACTCCACCTCGTGCTTGAAGTTCAGATAGATCGTCATACAGGTGGTGCTCAGGTTCATAACATTTATGCCACGCTTTAGGGTCTAATAGCTAGAGATGAGCGAACTTGTTCGGAAAACGCTCGCCCATCTCAAATTCGGCACGAACATTTCACATTTGGATTTGTGTTCAGATTGCGAGCATTTTCCTCAAAAATATTAAAATTTGTCCAAAGTTCGGTAAATGATCTAGTTTCCACTAATACTTTTGTTAGGATTTTGGCTAGGTTAATGGTGTTGTATAACAAGCAGGGGGGACATTTTTGAAGAGGGGAGTGGATGGGGAAAGATCAGAGTAGCGGCGGAATGTTTTTTTAAATTTTATTTACTTCCTGTGTGGAGATTCCGGCAGTCAATCAGGATGCAGAAACCATCCACAACGTCCAAACACAATGGCTTCTGTAATTGGCTGCCAATGTCAAATGTCCTTCTACATATAAAAAGCGGACATGTTGTTTTTGCGCCATTTTGTCAGTGTAACTACCCAGAGGCTGCTCCTGCTGCTGCTGCTGCAAGAAGTCAGATAGTTCAGATAGATAGGATCTTGTGTGAAATTGACCTTCTAGTATCTAAATCATTTGTGCTAATAGTGTGGGCCAGAGATCAGGCCACATTTCAGAATCTAAATTGTTTGTGCAAATACTGTGGGTCATACACAAGCCACATTTCAGAATCTAATAGCTTGTGCTAATAGTGTGGGCCATACACCAGGCCCCCTGAGGAAGCCAACACAAAACGCGCGTTGGGGCTGTCAGCATGCCATCACATATGGATAACTATGGGTAAGAGTTCTTATTGGTTGTTTGTTTGTATGGATGTAATGTTACATAGAGTTTACAGTACATTTTTTAAATGAATTATTCATATACTTTGCAGTGGTACTGTACCCTCCCTGCATCTCCTCAGACACCTGATTATAAAGTTTACATATGCATTAGGCACTTTAATTTACTATAAATTGAACTATATACTCCCCCAGTATGTAATGTACACGTTTTTCCTATATGTTCTCTGCTCAAATGAACTTTATAATTGATACTTGTTTTTTATATACATATATGTACATGCCTTTTTGTATGTTTAATAAAGTCTTTTGAATTATATTTTGCACCATGTACTCCATGTTTTCAGAAAATAATTATTTGTGCTAATAGTGTGGGCCAGACACCAAGCCACATTTCAGAATATAAATCCTTTCTGCTAATAGTGTAGGCCATACACCAGGAAACATTTCAGAATCTAAATCGTTTATTCTAATAGTGTGGGCTAGAGACAAGGCCACATTTCAGAATCTAAATCCATTGTGCTAATAGTGTGGTCCAGATACCAGGCTTTATTTCAGAATCTAAATTGTTTATGCTAATAGTGTGGTCCAGCCAGGAGTCCACATTTCAGAATCTAAATCCTTTCTGCTAATAGTGTGGGCCATGCACTGGGCCACATTTCAGAATCTAAATCGTTTGAGCTAATAGTGTGGGCCAGACACCAGGCCACGTTTCAGAATCTGAATAGTTTGTGCTAATAATATGGGCAAGACACCAGGCCAGATTTAAGAATCTAAATCCTTTCTGCTAATAGTGTGGGCAATACATCAGGCCACATTTCTGAATCTAAATCGTTTCTTCTAATAGTGTGGTCCAGACACCAGGCCACATTTCAGAATCTAAATCCTTTCTGCTAATAGTGTGGGCTATACACCAGGCCACATTTCAGAATCTAAATCCTTCCTGTTAATAGTGTGATCATGTACCAGACCAAATTTCATAATATAAATAGTTTGTGCTAATAGTGTGGGCCATACACTAGGCCTCATTTCAGAATCTAAATCCTTTCTGCTAATAGTGTGGTCCAGACATCAGGCCACATTTCTGAATCTAAATCCTTTCTGCTAATAGTGTCTCACTATCTCAGCAAATAAATACTGATTGTTAATTTAGTGACACGTGACTGACAGGTCTGGATCTAGGGTTGTTAGACAGCTGATTAAAAGATGGGAAGGGTACATCCAACATGAGTGGGGAAAAAGCGAGGTCATGGTGGAAGAGGGAATAGGCTTGGTGTTCAAAGTGTACATGGGTTAGGTGGTAATGTTACTGAAAGCTCTCCTGAACAAACACTATCTCATCCTATCCAAAGACAACTGACATAATCTGTTACTGGACGGGCTACTCCTTTCCCTTTCTTTAGCAGCCGCACAAAGGTATGCCTTGTAGTTGAGTGCAAGAAAGAGCATGTGCTCCAGTGGATGGAAAGTGCTGCATCAAGTGGCATCTCCTCCTCTTCCTCCACCTTAACAGCTCTCACAATACAATCCTCAGAGGTGGCACCTCAATCACCCTTGTTTCCCCCTGCATCAAATATCCAACCATCCAACTCACTGTGGAGAACCACAGATGGGCAAGTCTTCAGAGCTGTTCCACATTCTGTTCTGTTCTGGGTATCAGAGGTCTGCTCCAAAGGTTTACAGAATCCAGAGGAGGAAAGCATCTGCACCAAAGCCCAAAACTTTTTAAATTTGATTCAGGGCTAGACAAAGTAGGGACCGAGCTGTATCCAGACCCTCATCACCAGTTGTTTACTCGCAGGGGTGGAGGTTATCATGATGAGACGAATGCGGACTGTACTGTGCTGTCAAGGCCGGAAGAGTAGAAGGATGCATCTCAGTGTGAGAAGTGGGAGAAGGTTGTAGATCCCACTTGGTGTGAACCCAGGGTTACGCAGCTGAGTAGCTCAGAAGAGGAGGTGGAGGAGGAGGAGGAAGATGAGAAGGTTACATTGCGGCTTGCTGCACAGACATGAAGTGATGAAACCACGATAAGCACTGAATCCTCAGCCACATCTCTGGCTGTAGCAAGAAGCGGTTGTGGGTCTACAGTTCGCAGGGGGGGCAAGAGTTGCCTACCCTGGACCTTTTCTGAGACCGCAAAGAATGACCCATCTCACGTTATCTGCTAACTTTGCAAAAAACGACTCAGTAGAGGCAAAGCTTGCATTAATTTGACTACTACATGCATGAACTCACTGGGCTACAATGCGGACTAGCGTGCCTTGTCAACCACCGGCCATCCCATCTGCTGTTGCTTCTTCCTCCGTCATCATGGCAAGTGTTCTCACACAGGTTTCCGGACGCAGAGCCTCCACTTGTTTAACCCCTACAGTGAATGACAGCCTGTCAGCTGTTACGGAAGTGGAAATGCCTGCTGTTTAAGTTTTACCGAGCACAACACATCTTTCTCAATCCACCATAACAACTCAGCCTGCACCTCACTCATAGTCCAGCAGATTGTCGTGTTCACCCTACTCTACCCTCACAGCACAGTGCAAGCCCTTGGTCCAGCAGTTTTGGTCACATAAAAGAATGTTCCCCCCTACACATTACAAAGCTAAGAGCTTGAACTCCACCATCTCCAATCTGTTGGCCATAGAAGTGCTGCCTTTCCGCCTGGTGGATACAGACGGTTTACAAAAGCTGATGGACATTGCAGTCTCCAAGTACCAGCTGTCCAGTCGCCATTACTTCTCTAGGAAAGCTGTGCCTGCTCTACACCAGCATGTCCCAGACAACATCACCCATTCCTTGAAAAAATCTATGTCTATCAGGGTGCATTTCACCACTGACACCTGGATGAGCAAACCTTGCCAGGGGCGTGACATGTTGGCACCGTCCAGGTTGAAAAATGTTTATCCCCAGACATGGATTATGGCGTGGGACAGAACGGCGAACAGGTGAGGGATATGGTTGTTTTTTATTTTTGTTTCATTGGAGGAGACGAGGGCTTCAATGGAAAGGGTGTTAGGTGAGTATAACTGAGTTTGTTATTTTTAAATAAAAAAAGGAAAAGAGTGTTTTGTTTTTATTTCAAATAAAGGACTTTATACTGGCTGTGTGTTTATTTACCATAAAACTATAGCCGTGGGCTTGATGTCACCGCGCAATACAAAGGTGACATCAATCCCGCAAATACAGGTGCATCTCACATAATTAGAATATCATCAAAAAGTTAATTTATTTCAGTTCTTCAATACAAAAAGTGAAACTCATATTTTATATAGAGTTATTACAAACAGAGTGATGTAATGTGGATACATCACACTAGACCTTGGAAATCAAGGTCCCAGATTCTTGAGGAAGAGTGGAGAGGCACATAATCCAAGCTGTTTGAGGTCTAGTGT
>VIAB01003906.1:85680-99587 GCA_009801035.1 Oophaga pumilio
CGACGCACACTCCCCTCTGCTACATCCACCAGCACCATTGCTACGTCTATCATCTATCTGCCCTGGAAGGACTTAGTCTCACCTGTAGGAGACTTCACATCTAGCTGCACCACACCATCCCTTCCAGAGGAACTGCACAGCAGCGTTGGCCCCCCTGACCAGATACTACAGGTGCCGTCACGAATCATCATATGAACATTAATCCCCTGTAAATATCCCCCATTAAGGGTGAGTGCCCGGGCCACGGACCGAGCCGTGGCTGCCCGTGACATCCCCCATAGAAGTCGACGGGCTCGGTGCCGAGTACCCCATGGCCCTGGCAGGCGGCTCATTTTCTCTGGACATGACTGCATAATTGAAAGCCAGCGGCTCCTGGGAGAAATAAAGTTAATTTTCTCCTGGATTCATTACTTTCAGTAAGCAGCCAGGCACCTTCATAAAACTTTTAACCTGCAGATTAACCCTACATATGCAGGTTAATAGCATTATCGGACCTAACAAGTTCCTTTTAATATCTGATATATATGGAGAAAGATAGGAAATATGTAAATGGAGTGGCTAGGATGTGCATAGAAGGCATATTACAATATAATCCTCTTTTTCTAAAATGAGTTCTCTTTTAATTATGAGCGGCTTTATCCTCCATCTACTTTATTCTTTATTGCTCTTCCGCTATCTTTAGGACACATGAGTATATGCGATGCAGTATTAAAAACCACAGGATGTAGAAAAGAGGCAATTTGGGTCATTTTAAAATGGATTTATTTTTTTGTTATAAAGAGCAAAGCTAACATCTTCCTGTATTGTTTCTTGTATGTTTGCTATCCAATAAATATATCATTGTGGTGCACACCTTGCATTTGCCAGTTCTTGCATGGCACAATTATAAGCGGGGTCTGTATACAGGGTTTTTTTTGCAGTGTTTGTATTTCAGACAGGTTTCCTTCCTTGTCAGGGCAATAGCTAATAACTTGCATTTCTATTACTCTTTGGGCCCTTTGGTGAAACGTTATAGAGAAGTCTGATCACATCCGGCACACAGAAATGTCTCTCCTTGTCTGTGGATCCTGGGTGTTTGCCGCAGCGTTAAGCTGTCAATTCAGCTTCTCATTGCGGCTGCATCTGGGACCTTAAGATTTCAGGATGAAAGAGAACACAAATGCTGTACATTTATTTCCAATCTGCTGAATGCCAAGGAAGAATGCAGTTTACACGGGAAGCTCCAATCAGCAGATCACAAGGTTTTACAAGTTCACTGACAAATATTAAACAGCTTTTTTCTTGGTAACAATATATAAATGGTGTAACAGGACAGCAGCAGACAGAAAACCTGACCTTTATCAACATTATCTCAGCTCCCGTTACTGCGATACAGACTGCAGGGAACAGAAATCCTCCCGAGATTGGGGGTCATACGGTGATTCCATGCAGGAGAATCGACACGATTATGCTAATGGCACTCAGCTCCAACTTTGTCCAGTGTCATCTTACTGTGGGAGAAGATGGAGAACTCAATTTCTCCATTGTCTGTGTCCACAGATGTCGGACTGCATTTGGATGACAAACCTTTGCAGTCTGATGTTTCACACAAACCCATAGACTTGTATGGGTGCATGGGATCCAATCATTGGAGCCATTGCTTTCTCATGCCGAATCGGCCGATCTGCATTGCCCCATAATATAAAATAATTTATAAATTAAGGGTCAAGAGTGGAGACACTGTAAGGCGGCCAGGGTGGTAGTCGTGGCAACGGGTTTTACGGTTCCCACACCCTGGTGCCCCACAGATAAACCACAATGTCCTCTTTGCTGCATGTGCAGGGTACGTAGCAGAACACTTATCATCACTGTCAGAGTCCTTTCCAGTTCTGTCACTCCGGCTCCATGTTTCCAAGTTCCACAAAACACCGCAGGGTCACATTTCATTACACTGGCAGCACAGGTAAAACACAAAGACATCTTCTTATCTCTCCCTGCCATCCAGGCAGTCTTGATCCTTACTAGCAGTCCCGTCTCCCTTTTGCTTGCCATCCGGGCAGCGTCACCAGCTCCCTGTCAGCCCTCGTCCGGTTCCAATTGGGAAAGGTGCCGGAACTGCGATACATATTTGGTATCGCCGCGTCCGGAACAATCCACTCTATAAAACTGTCCCACTAGTTAACCCCTTCAGTGAACACCATAAAAAAGATGAGGCAAAAAACTATGGTTTATCATCTTCCCACCACACAAAAAGTGCAATAAAACGCAATAAAAAAGACTAATGTAAATACAAATTGTACAGCTAAAAACATCACCTTTTCCCACAAAAAATAGGCCTCCATAAAGCTTCCTAACTCTTAAGTAGAAAAATAAAAAATATTATAGCTCTCAGAATAAAGAGATGCAAAAATAATAATTTTTTCTGTAACAGTTTTTTTTGTGTAAAAGTGCCAAAACATAAAACAAAAATATAAATGAGATATCGCTGTAATCGTACTGGTTGCAGTACGACCCGAAGAATAAAGGAGCGTTATCAATTTTAACATACACGGAACAATATAAAAAAAAAAAAATTCCTGAATTGCTGGTTTTGGTTCATTCTGTCTCCCAAAAATCAGAATAGAAAGCGATCAAAAGATGTTATGTGGCTGAAAATGTTGCCAATAAAAACATCAGCTCGTCCCTCAAAAAACAAGACCTCACATGACTCTGTTGGCCGAAATATGGAAAAATTATAGCTGTCTAAATATGGGGATGCAAAAACTAGTTTTTGCAATAAAAATCGTCTTTCAGTGTGTGACAGCAGCCAAACACAAAAACCCAATATAAATCTGGTATTACTGTAATCGCACCAACCTGTAGAATTAAGTCGTCTAATCACACATACCACATGAGGAATGACATAAAAAATGAATAAAATATACTTGGCACTCAAGCATAAGAATGATAGACCGAAAAAGGTAATAGTTGCTGTGGACAGCAGAAATCAGATGTCCACCAGATCCCAGGTAATAACACCACCCCCCCCTAGTCGTCAACATTTCCTCGAAACATCTTGACGCCCATCAACTTTCTGCATTACAAAAGGGTTTGTCCTTTTGTCCTACATATAAATTTAATGCATTTGAACTGAATATGGACGTGCAAAGGTTCTTTCGCAATGTACGGCTCCGGGCGCATTTTTCTACACAGGTCCCTGCGACACCAGTTCCTACTATAGGTTCCACTAAACTGGATCTTCAAGGGCTAGGCCTGAGATTATCCAGTACATTCATGCCACCCAAGAATCACCCACCAGTGGAAACATTTATCACACTGGTGGATAGGGACATATCCAAGTCTCTACACGACATCAATTTGGGTAGGTTCCATTTTTCAAGTAATCTGTCGACATCTGAGAGATCTGCTCTGATGGCCTTGTCCTCCGACAAAACTCTCACTATCAAACCTGCTGACAAAGGTGGTGCCATTGTGGTCATGAACCATAGCGACTACATGACGGAAGCCTTAAATCAACTTAATGACAGGGAGGTCTATAAGATTATACCACATAATCCCTTGGAGTCCATCAGAACTAAAATCATTTCCACCATTGATCGCCATTTTCAAGCTGGTACTATTGATAAAAAACTAAAGGAATATCTTATCAAAAAGGACCCGATCACTCCCGTATTTTATATCATACCCGAGATCCACAAGAGATTACACAACCCTCCCGGTCGACCCATTGTCTCGTTGACGGATTCTGTGCTTTCACCACTAGCCAAAGTGCTGGAAAAGTTACTGACCCCTCTGGTCAAACTTACCAGATCATTTTTGCTGGATACCAATGAGTTTTTACAACTCATCACATCTTTAGGCCCAATTTCAGATTCAGCCATTTTGGTCACATGGTATGTCAGTAGCTTGTACACATCCATCACCCACATTAAGGGCATGAGGGACACAGATAGACTCTTACAACATCATAATATTGACATGAGTATTCGACACCTTTGTGCTGACTTTCTTGATTTAGTCCTCAAAGAGAACTATTTCCTCTTTGAGGACACTTACTACGTGCAACAACAAGGGACAGCCATGGGGTCTAACATGGCACCGCCCTACGCTAACGCATATATGTCAATTTTTGAAGACGACTTTGTTTATAACCATCCATTATTTCAGGAACATTCCGTCGTATGGTGTAGGTATATTGATGACATTTTTTGTATTTGGGACGGCCCAGACGAATCACTAATACAGTTCAATGAGCACCTGAACAACATTTGGCCTGAACTCAAATTCTCCCTACAATATAATAAAAATAGTATCAACTTCCTTGATACTTTAATCAGCAGGGATCATGATGGACTACTCACCAGTGATCTTTATCAGAAACCAACTGATAGAAATAGTCTTTTACACTTTAAAAGTTGTCATCCTCCTGCCATGAAAAACTCCATACCTATCTCACAATTCGGTAGAATCAACAGAATTGTGTCAAACGTAACAAGTAAAGAAAGCAGAATACAGGAGATGGAGACTAAATTCATTCATAGGGGTTATCCTCCATCTTTATTAGAGAAGGCAAAACAACACAGAACCAGGAATGTCGGGCAGCTTAACACCAAAAGGGTCCCATTTGTGACTACATATCACCCGTTTTCCAATCTTATTATCTCTTCAATTAGAAAACATTGGAATATTCTCACCAAAAGTTATCCTAATATCACTGAATTCCAGGTCCCATTCCTAAGCTGTTATCGTCGTCCTCACAATCTCAGGGACAAATTGGTCAAGGCAGATGTGGGCTCTAGCCTAACCGTTTCTAGACAGACATTTCTCCGGGCACAGCGACAGGGCACGTTTCCTTGCCTTCACTGTTTACAGTGTAACAACATTCTGAAGGGCCCTGTAGCGTACCATCCACAAACGGGTCGAGGCTTTCCTATTAAAGGTTTTTTCACCTGTGAGTCATCTTACGTCATCTACCTTATCAAATGTCCATGTGGACCTGCTTACATTGGTGAGACAACACAACCTATTCGTGATAGAATTTCACAACACAAGTCCAACATTCGCTGTCACAAGACACATCTCCCTCTACCTCATAATTTCCAGGAATTCAATCATACTATTGCTCAACTCAAATTTCAGGTCTTAGAGCACATTGATATCAATAGGAGAGGTCTCAATAGGGTCAAAATGCTTAAGAAACGTGAAGCCTTCTGGATCTTCACTTTCCAAACCTTGGAACCAAGAGGCCTCAATAGGGACTATGATGTCTCAGCTTTTCTGTAAGATGCATATATTTCACATGTATGATTTACATGCTATATTAATCTTGTGACATTTTGTATCTTCTACTCCTTAGAACCGCTGACCCCACATTGGTCTCACGCATTATACTTTTCCATCACCAGGGTATTGTATGATCACTCCTTACTTCCTTATATTTTCTGTGTCTTCCCTTTTTTTCCCCTTTTTTTCCCCCTTTTGTTTTCCCCTTTTTTTTCCCCTTGTTATAGTAAATGTTTTCCCCCTGTATATGTCCTCCCTTTTTTTTCCCCTCTTATATGTCCCTTTTTTTTCTCCTTGCTATATGTCTTATTTCATTCCATTACACATTTATCTCCCCTTTTTTGTGCTTTTATTTCTCCATTTCCTTACTTCTTATCTATACAGCTCTTTATCCTCTACCTCCCTTTATTTTTCTCCATTCTCCCCCTCCACTTTTTTTGTATAACATGGGCTCTGTAACTTGTTAGCCTTTTTCCTTGTGGCTCACCGCAGTACGCTTTATTTACATTGTCTTACGACATTGCAATGTTTCTTTTTCTTCCTGCTGCATTACACTGCGCATGCGCCCTCCTGCCTCTCCGCGTCACGCTGACGCGTCATCACAAGGTCTCCTCCATCTATGATGATTCCCTTCATCCCTGCTTCTGCGCATGCACCGTCCTACTCCACGTCACTATGACGCGGCATTCAGGACCTTCTTAAACCCGGAAGCAGGGCGCACATAGCGTCCTACCTCCTAGCGTTCTTCCTCCATACGGCCACACCAACCCTTGCTAGCGGTTTCAGGTAATGCACCCCTTTCTTTAGGTAGGCGCTCATCACTGCGCTTTTACCACTGTCTCTTTTCTCATAATTTTTTTTTTGTCTCCTTACAGCGCTTTTCTTATGCTACCATTATAGCCCACAGCGCTGCTCTCTTGATCTCTAAGTGGCCCTTTTTCAGGTATTTATCCTCTATTTTACTACCATGCATTCCTGCCTCCTAGCTCCCTGATAACTAGCTGTTTTACATCCAATTTGTCTTTTTCCCTTTTTTTCCCTCTTTTCCTTTGCTCGCAGTTTACCTTTTGGCAGTACACATTACTACTATCTACAGGTATTTCTTGTTCCCGTGCTACTTGTCTTATGGCTTTTTCTGTGTAATTTCTATATAGTCTCTATATACACTTGGATTTTTCCTTGTTTTGGCTTTTCCACAGCGCGTTATCTTCATTAGCAGTTGCTTCCAGCGCTCTTTCTCTAGCCACTCGTCACTACTTCCAAGGTATTTGTGCTATATATCACATTTTTTATTTTATTTTATTTTTTTACACATGTTTTAGCCATGTCAGCTGTATTTTCGTTCATCATATTTATTTCATCTCTTACAGTTACTTACCTTTTGTGGTTTATTTTTCTACATCCGCTTTGTTTAAGGTACTCGCCTTTTGTTATCTGCCTTAGTATGTCCCTTTTTCTGTTTCTCCACCATTTTTCCATTTTTTCTTTTACTTTTCTCTTCCTCTCTTTTCTCTCCTTTTTCCTTGTTTGTTCCTCCTTCTGCTCTTTCTGCTTTCAATTGCTTATGTTGCCTTATTTTTCTCATTCTCTCCATCAGAGGCTTTATTGTTCCTTTCCCTCTTACACCTGGGTTACCACTTATCACTGCTTAATTACTTCCCCCTTTCTCTAAAAAAATGCCTTTTTATTACAGGTATTGCTCGCTGTATATATTAGATGACTGAATAGATCACTATACTCTGATCTGGTGATCCCTATATCCTTTCATGGTATTTGGCGCATATCTTCCTTTTTTCTTTTGTTCTTTGTTTTAGCACAAAACATATCCTTAACGATATCTTCTCAAACGTGCACTGAGCACCTCTGGATATATGAACCATGTGAAATTCTACAATGCCACATGTATTAAATTTTGACATATTGACATTGACATTGACATTTTGACATATTGATTATTATTTATCCATTTGATTCCTTTATTTGGTTATGTTACAATTGTTGCTTGTATTTTTTCAAAAGATATTCATTATGTTGTTTTATGTTTTCTCTGTTTATTACAGTGTTAAATTGTACATATGGTCTGAGGAAGGCTGATGTTTTGCAGCCGAAAACGTTTACCCGCTATGTACAGCACTTTTTTCTTCCACGGACAATAATAATAAAAAACCACAGCAACTATTACCTTTTTCGGTCTATCATTCTTATGCTTGAGTGCCAAGTATATTTTGTTTCTATTATTTGGGCTGGAGACCCTACTTGTGCACCTACATCTATACTAGTTCATTGAGTGCCATGTTTTTTGTAGTATAAAAAATGAATAAAACCAATTCTTCACCTGCTGTGGATTTATTCATTCTGCCTCCCTAAGATTGCAGTAAGGATTGGCGCACATTTATCCTGCGCTCTGCGCTGAGCGCCTACATCGGCGTTTTCATGTATATCTCTGTAATGTGTGACTCCCTATAATGAGGCAGATTGAGTCACTGTGGACGCCATCTGACATGTGATCCGGCGGTGACCATCTTTTTAGGATTGCATAAAAGTGGCATCGGCCACAGTTTTGTGCCCTTCTGAAAAGAAGGACAACGCTGAACGCCAGACAGAGTTCAGAGTAACTCTGTTGTCTCATTGTAGAGAATGGATTCCTTGGGGGTTTTGTAACAGGTTGCGGGATGCAGTGACGGACAGGAGGCAGAGCAAGGGTTAACAGCTTTAATTAACAATGGGAGACCACGCAGGGAGGTAAACGGTTAAATGATGGAATAAATGGTTCAATTTGCAAAGGATATGCAGAGTTAAGGAACAATGAATCAGGTAATGGCAGAAGTTCCTCAGTCTGTGACTTCGGCTGGAAAGTCAATAGCGCCAACAACAGCCGGCACGATGCTTATCCAAAAAGGTCCTGTAGGAAATGAGGATCCGTCTTCTGGCGGCAGTGGTCGGTCTCTGGTACCTTCCACTGAGCCCCTAGTCCATAAGTTGATGCGGCTGAGTCAATTAAGGCCGGAGCGCTGTCTGGGTCCAACGTAGGCCGGCAAGTATCAACTGGCAAATCAGGGTGCAAGTGTCTGTCCCATACCCAGTTTCTCTTATGTGGCACGTGCGCTGTACTCACGGACATGGAACATACGGCACCTTGCTCTATGGTAGTCACCGGGCACCTTGCATCTCTCTCTCTCAAGTCGCCACTGGTAGTGGCGGGAGTTAACAGACACAGGCCTGCGCAGCACCAGTGCTCTGGGGACAGAGCACTCCTCTCAGCCTGCTGCACACCGCCTGCCAGTGCCAAAACTGTCTCTAGGCCATCGGGTTTGTCTGTTGCAATCTGTCGCAGCGCCGGCGGTTTGGGTGCAGAGCGCGCTGCCTGTCTTGCTGCTCGCCCGCTGACGGCGGGGGCCTCTCTGCAGCTTCGATCGCTTTCTACCTGAGCTTCCAGCCAGGTTCTCTGACTAAACACGCCCCCTCTTCCTGAGTCATGGGGCCTGTCCGGTCCCCTATTTCTTCCCCCGGGAAACAGGAGACGCAGCCTCGACAGCTCCAGACCCAGCGCAGTACAGGTACCCACAGCCCGGTCTTCCTCCTTAAAGTTTCATCTGTCACCTCACTCGGAGAATTACATGGGAACCCAAAAAAAAGCGCTCAGTGTGTTCCTAAATATAACGTAAAGTGTTCCCAATAAAAGCTTTAACTCAATCCTCCAGAAAAAAAAGTCCCTACTCAGGTCCATCATCTGTCAACAGAAATATAGGATGCTTCCAAATTACTGGTGGCACAAAGGCTCTGGAAAAGCACAAATGGCTCCTCGCCCCTCAAAAGAAATTCAGCAAATTCTGTACTCCAAAATCCAAATACCCCCTCCCTTCTGAGCCCCAGTGTGTCCAAACCACATTTAACACCCACATGTTTGGCATTTCTGTAATGACGAAAACCCACCTAATTTACAGGTGCATGTCTACAGAAGCATGAGCAGGACATAATATACTGGTCACTATAAGGTACTGGTCACTACAACAGCAGTTTGCAATTTTCACTCAGCAATATACGCTATTGTTTGTTTCTGGAAAACAACTATGGAGTCAAAATTGTCACTACACATGTAGATAAATTTCCAAAGGGGTATAATTTCCCAAAATGGAGTCACTTGATGGGGGATTCTGTATTTCTAGCACTTAGGGGCTCTGTATAAGGAGTCTGCAAGCTATTTAGGAAAATCTGCTCTACAGGAGGTAAATAGCGCTCCGTTCCTCCAAAGTGTCTCCGTGTACCTAAGCAATACTGTACAGCCAGATAGGGCATTTCTACATTCAAGATACCTTGCCAATGGTACTGATACGGGATTTTCCCGTATCATTTTGACATTTTCTTGCTAGACTTAATATTACAGGTATCCCCCAGGTTTTATTAGACATCCCTCATGCAGACTATACTTGCCTGAGCCGGATGTACATAGATGCCTTTGAATATATGCAGTGATCATGTGATTTACAAAGAAACATGATTTCAGATGATCCGGCTGCAGGACCTGCGGTCAGGTGACTGGAAGTGACGCCACTGGATATGCGTGCATTCTACAGTAAACACGGTGTGGCTCAGCGGGCAGAAGGGACATGCGTTCCACTGGTTAGAGACCGCAAACCGTAAGTGGAAATAGAGGCACATGCTAGTTGTGACATGAGTTCCACCAGCAAAAGGCCATGGATTGCAGAGCGGAAGTGTAGATATTGAGGCACACGCTGGAGGTCCAGGTCCGGCACAGGGAATAGAGCATGCATCATAATGAGAGGGACCAACCACCTTTAACCTGGATATGACGCCACTCTAGCACTGGGACCTCCCACTACTTCTATTTAAGGACAGCAGATTTTTCCCTAGACAGGTGAGTCGCCCGCCAGGGCCACGGGGGTACTCGGTACCAGGCCCGTTAACTTCAATTGGAAATGTCACGGCGGCGACTACCCGGTCCGTGGCCCTAGGCACTCACTAAAAAGGGGAATATAGTTACAGGGGATTAAGTTTATGAAGTGGTTCATGACGCCACCTGTAGTATCTGGTCAGGGTGACCAGCGCTGCGGTTAAGATCCTCTGAGACAAATGGTATTTGGCAGCCGTGTTGGTAAACCTCCTACAGGCGAGGCTGTGGTATCCCAGGGCAGGGCAGGAAGATGTTGTAATTGAGAATAATGCTAGTGGATGCAGCAGAGAGAGATGTGCGCCGCTGGAAGAAATCTAGGAGACAGTCCGCATGCAGTTTCAGGGTTTTTACTCACAGTCTGTCTGCAGTACAGGTGCCCGCTTGGCACTATGTCCTCCGGGCGAGGGATCCAGCAACCCCCAGGTAACTTAGTCGCACCTGCCCAGGACGCCCGTTCAGTGTGTGTCCTTTCCTGGCCGTCTCTCTCTCTCGGTGCTATTCCACTCCTCTCTTCCTAGCACCTCACCACGCAGTCTTTCAGTCCAGAAGCTGCGGACCCTGTCGGGTAACAGATTAATTCTGTGCGTCCTTGGCCCTATGTAGCTTCTTTCCTGGAGATGGTGCTAGTGGTTGGTAGCAATGACCCATAAAGTGATCACCGCCGTCGGCTTGCTAGCGGGGCCTGAAGGTTTCCCACTAGCCTAGGGGCCAATTCCCTTGTGGCCTGGTCCTTCCGATCCCAAAGAGGGCCACGGATGGAATGTTCACTGTCAGTGCCCAAGGACCCCTTCGCTTACTTCTCCAGAAGCTCCTCAGTCTCTTTTTCTCAACTTAGGGGATGAGCTCCTATCAGCTCCAGCTCTCCTCACAATCCCCCCACACAAAGTGCTGCTGCTCCTTACTTAACTTCTCTCTTCCTCTTCAGCTACTGCTAACTCCACACATCCATACACCCCTTGCTAACCAGCTTGAGATGAGACCATCCTCCCGTAGGGTACGTCCATATGCCCAGCTGATATGGTGTGTGTTGGATGCAGGTGTTGGAGTCCTAGGGGTGCTCCCTCCTTTCCTGGGAGTGGGATGTCACACCTCTGGATGAGGTGCAACACTTCTTTGGCGACTGAAACCTCAGGGGCGCCACATTGGGGCATTGACACAACTAGTCAGGCAGTTGGGCGTTACTCGCCACTGCAAGCGCCCATACTATATATTTTTCTTTCCCCCGATGAACCCCCAAACAGTGGGAGAAACACGTTGGGAGGCTACACCATTCATATGGGTGACTGATGAATAGGTTTACAATTGGGTACTGCCCTTGTTAGGGCGGGAGCAAAGACAAGGAGTAATATAGGGACTGATATATTCCAATCTCCCTTTTTGTTCAGAGAAACAGCAACTGTCCCCACACCCCTCCTTCTTTTCAATGGTGGACCTATAACAGAGAGAAGGAACCAGAAATTGAGTTGGTGAGATCAAACCAATCTTTTAACTAGAGCACTGTTAAACATGAGCACTTGCACTTTGATATATTAATATTTGTTTGTCCTGTGTACACAATGGTTGATAAACTTTTAGGCAAACTTATTAAAAGTTATGTTTTATTAATTTCCTAGTCCTGCTACGATTTTACTGTACCTCAATGGTTAGGTCTATTGTGATCAGTTACAATTTCTGAACTTTCACTGATTATTATTCCTACATTCAGCAGAAATTGTGGGACAAATTTTAACAGAAATTATGGGATAAGTTTTGTTGCAATTTTTACCCCTTTCCCAGTATGAAAATGTAAAATTTGGGGCTAGCATATAATCTTGGTGTTGAAAATGTAAATTATTTTTCTTCACTGCCCAATGTTATAAAATTCTGTGACACACCTGTGGTGTCAATATGATCACTACACCCTTAGATCAATTGGTGTAGTTTGGAAAATGTAGACACTTTTGTGGGTTCTGCTGTTTGGTCACCTCTGGGGCTCTGCCAATGTGACATCGCACCCACAAACCACTGCAGCAAAACCTGCACTGTAATATGGCGCTCCTCCCTTTCTGCACTGTGCTTCAAAAGTAATTTTCTACCACATATTGGGTATGGGTGAACTCAGAAGAAATTACACAACAAATTCTGCAGTCCATTTTCTCCTGTTACCCTTGTAAAAATACAAAATTGGGCTAAAAAACATTTTTGCTGGAAAAATTTGTTTTAATTTTCACGGCTAAAAATTATAAATTTCTGTGAAGCACCAAGGGTTTCAAGGTGCTCAATACACATTTATAGATATGTTCCTTGAGGGGTCTAGTCTCCAAAATGGTGTCATTTGTGAGGAGTTTCCACTATTTAGGCACATCAGGGGCTCTCCAAACACAACATGGCGTCCGCTATATATTCCAGGAAATTTTACAAGCAAAGCGTCAAATGGCGCTCCTTCCCTTACGAGCCCTGCAGTGTGCCCAAACAGGGAATTTTTTGTGAAGAAAAGTTCAATGTTTATTTTTTTGTTCACACATTCCATTAATTTCTGTGACGCATGTGAAGGGTTAATAAACTTCTTGAATGTGTTTTTGAGTACCTTGAAGGGTGCAGATTTTAGAATGGTGTCACTTTTTGGTATTTTCTGTTATATAGGCCCCTCAAAGTCACTTCAAATCTGATGTGGGCCCTAAAAAATGGTTTTGTAAATTTTGTTGCAAAAATGATAAATCGCTGGTCAACTTTTAACCCTTATAACTTCTTAACAAAAAAAAACCTTACGCTTCAAAAATTGTCCTGATGTAAAGTCTACAAGTGTGAAATGTTATTTGTTAATTATTTTATTTTACATGACTCTCTGATTTAAGGGCATAAAAATTAAAAGTTTGAAAATTGAAAAATTTAAAAAAAACTTGCCAAATTTCAGATTTTTTTTACAAATAAACGTAAGTCATATCAAATAAATTTTACCACTATCATGAAGTAAAATATGTCACGAAAAAACATTCTCAAAATCAGTAGGATCCATCCAAGCGTTCCAGAGTTATGAACTTATAAAGTGACAGTGATCAGGATTGAAAAAATTACCATGGTCAGGAGGGGAAAACTGGATTCAGGGTGAAGGGATTAAAGAAGTTTACTATAGTTAGATAACAATTCCCACTACTTAGAACTGGCCACTATTTTCAGCAGTTAAAGGGTAACTATACTTTCAAGTAATCTGTCCTGTGTGTACATGAGGAGCAGCACTGTATCTGGCCGTTATATGACTTTTATCCTACATTTTCATCAGTTTTGCCCTCTGCAGGCTCTATCTATTCATTTGCAATTGATTCTGAGCTGGTGAGAGGAAACTAGCTCCTGTGATCTCTCCCATATACAGCACAGAAGACAGTGAGTGATTCCTGCTCTTCATTCCTTTTGAACACACAGAGACAAGCAGCAGTGGCATGGAGGAAATTATATAACGATCTTGAGCCGTGTGGATGGAAATCAGGCTCTGACTTGAGGTAAAATACTTGTTAGAAAGCTTAGCACAATATTTCTGTGTCTCCCTCTGCCTGTTTCCTCACTCTGCTCCTCTCCCCTCTCCATAGAGTATAGTGGGCTGTGTATCATGACACCACAGTAAGCTGACAATCCATCTTGTCTGTGCAAGAAGATTTAAGCTGCTTTTTCGGAGTTGATTAAAAGTTCAAGAGGCAAGAGGAGGGAAAAAATGGCTGATAAGAGGGGCAGAAAGCAGATTTATCTGATAAGTGTTTCA
>VIAB01003907.1:0-15170 GCA_009801035.1 Oophaga pumilio
CTGGCTCAGTGAGCAAGTGCAGTGCGGTGTTCGTGATATATATACAGGAGAGAGGAACATGCAAGCTTCCATGGGATCCAAATGAAAACCAGTAGGTTAGAGCCCAATCAATTAGACAAGTGGGTGAACAACAGGGCTGAAAAGACTCGCAGCCAAGTTATATTGTAGTGTGACTCCGGCTTTAGCCTACAGATGGCACTTGGGCATTCCCTGGACCGTGTTACATTACCGCAGTATTTGAGTGAGAGCTAACTTTTACCATATGAGCACTGGTACAATGGGGCACTGATTTGCTGCCTATGGTATAGTCGGTGTAGCTTTTTTCCCTGTAGACATGTGAGGTTTTAATTGTCTTTAATTTCACTTGGGTTCATCCCTTAGTCCTCTTTCACACATCAATCGTCTGGCATCAGTTCCAGTCCGCCAGACGATTGAAAAGAACGGATCCTTTGCATTTGTGTGAAAACGGATGCAACGGATCATTTTTTAGACGGATCTGTCAAGACTATGAAAATGAAGATGTGAAGAAGCTGGGAAATGCAGAAGCTGGGAAGTGAAGGAGAGAGAGAGAGAGACCCCTGAATGGGTTCATAGCATTTTCTGCATGCACAAACGGATCCGTCATCATATTCCGTCCAAAATGGATGAGGACGGATCCGTCACACATAGGCGTACATTATGCAAAACGGCGGACGCAACAGATCCATCATGGTCAGCCATTTCAACGCACAAAAAAAAGTCCCAGTGTCCGGTTTTTAAAACACAACGGACGCCAAATTTCTGACGGATCCGTCATATAACCGATGAAACGGACGACCATCCATCACTAATGCAACTTAATGGGGAAATAAACGGATCCGCCAAAAAAAAAAGGCGGATCAGTTTTTTTCACACTTTGGCGGATTTTGACTGACATCAAACGACTGAAGTGTGAAAGAGGCCTTACTGACATACGATTCATAGTTACATCATATGTCGGTTCGCAGCCAAGCTCACATCTTTCCTGGCAGGTTATGACTGTGATATTCAGTCATCAACTGCCTCTAACAGCCACTCGTCAAATTTATGACGAATGGCGGCATTCGCTATGCCTTAAATCTTACTCCAGTCTGGACTGGAGTACAGTTTGTGGTGAGGAGCACACTGGGGTGCACTCCACTTGTCCAGTGCTCCTGATTCATGAAGAGGCATGCATCACTTCATGAATCAGGAGTGATTTACTCTGACACTCCACCTCAACAATACCAGTGTGAACAACGCCGATATTGCTGATTCGTGGCCTTTGTCTCCCGGCATCAACATCCGGCAGGAGTATCATGTGTCATCTAATCAGTATGCTGCCACTGATTAGCTCCTATGAGTGTCACTTGTCCACTGCAGTCACTCAGTCACTGATCGTCTGCAGCCTTCATATTTTGTCCGACCTAAAAAAACAATGTTTCTCCTGCCTGGACAAATGAGGATGCTGCAGGCGATCAGTGGCAGAGGAGCAGACAGATCCAGAAGGCAAGTAAACTGGGATCATTCAATAATGTTTGGCAACTAGTGGACAATCCCCTAAATATCCAATACCAGGAACAATGAGGATGTAAATGTTGTTGGATTTGTTCTGCCTGTAATGAAGGTGCTGATTGACTGTGTATAAGCCATAATAAGACCGTCGTGTGGTAGAAACCAGTACTTGTTACGGACTGTCAGTAGGATCTGCTGTGTATTAATTGCACTACACGTGCCAGGATGCTTAACCAAATCCATTCCCTTTTGGCACTAAGTCTGTTTCTTTCTGTGTTAGATTCCTGTAAGGTGTCAGGACGTCACTGTCCATTTCTCCATGGAGGAGTGGGAGTACATAGAAGGACACAGAGATCAGTATGAGGACAGTATTATGGAGAATCTCCGGACTCTTACATCACCTGGTAAGAGGAGATGTTCCTTGATCTTAAATACTGCGGCTTCTGCACCATTTGTTTTGTTACCTTTAATTCATTTACCTTGTCACATTGATTTGATGTATTTTTAACACCATTTTTTATACTTCTGTCCTAAAAAGACCAATAAAACATAGTTTAATTTGTGATATGTTTAAAAAAAATCATCCTTTTAACTTAGTTACTTTTAATTAATTACCACAACTTTATGTGACAGAACGTTTCAACATGTTGCTGCGCTGTAGAGTTAAAGGTGTTGTCTCAAGTTTTTAAAGGGAATCTGTCACCCCCCCCGGTTTACTATGGGCATACAGGTAATAGAATGGCTAAATCAGTCTTACCTTTTATGCCTCATAGCTGCAGTCTAGATATTGAGAAATGTGCTTTTAATGCATGTTAGAAAACCCTGCCAACTGACTTAATTTTAATAGCACCCCCATCCCATGCACGTCACATTTCCCTGTGACGTGCAGTTGTGGCACCGTAGTCGCATGCATGAACTCGCACGGTCATGGATACCTTATCCATCCTTCTATGGGCAGTGTCTTCATCCTGCTTCTGCACACATAAAAATAAAAAAACAACAATATCTCTCACATGCCCAAAATTGAAATATTTTCTCTGGTCACAGGCATCAGCTGATGGGACCACTACTCCCATCAACCTACGCCTGCTGTCCCTGATAACGGTGAGAGCAGTTGGCGCCTGTACTATAAATAAATATTTTAAAAAAAAATGTCCTTGGTTCCTCTGTATTTTTAATAACCAGCCAGGCATAAAGAACAGCTGCAGGCTGCAACCCTCAGCTGTTAGATTTAGCATGGCTGGTTATCAAGAATAGAGGGTTCCCTACGCCATTTTTTTTAAAAATTATTTTAAATAAATAAAATTTAAAAAAAAAAACTGCATAGGGTCTCGCCACCCCCAGACCCAGGTAAAGCAAACAGCTGAGGGCTGGTATTCTCAGGCTGGTAAGGGGCCATATAGATATTGCACCCCCCCTCCCCCAGCCTAAAAATAGGAAGCCATAGCCGCCCAGAAAAGGCGCATCTATTAGATGTGCCACTTCTGGGGCTCTTCCCCACGTGTCCTGTAGCGGTGGCAAGTGGGGTTCATATTTATGGGGTTGATATCACCTTTGTATTGTCTGGACACAGATATCTCCGGTACTGTTTTTTCCAGTACCAGAAATATCAGGACTTGTGAAAGAGCCCTAATAGTAAGGGTAAAGAATTAAAAGGAACATGTCTCTCGATTCCCTCCCCCCCCACCTGACTTGCAGAAATGGATATTTGACAAGTCTCACAGAAAAAATATCCATTGCTGCAATAGTGCAGGCAGTCTGATTCATGCTGTCCGTGGTTTGGTCAGTATGAATTGAGTGTCAAGTTCCCCCTTGGGGATGCTCTGTTATAAAATTCTTTTCATACTCCAAGAAAGAATCTATGTTAAACATACAGTACAGGTTACATTTACAGGTTCTTCGTTTCTGGACTCCCTTTTAAATCCCCATCTTTAATATTAAAGGGCATCTATCAGTAAGATCAACCCTCCTAAGCCATTTGGTCATGCAGGTCATAGAAAGTTGAATAAATACCCTGATATCTGTAGACTGTGAGCCCTCGCGGGCAGGGTCCTCTCTCCTTCTGTACTTGTGTGTCCCTTGTCTAGCACGTTTATTGTACCTGTCTATATTTTTCCCTTTTCATATGTAAAGCGCCATGGAATAAATGGCGCTATATAAATGTATAATAATAATATCTGAGATCCGATGTCTTGTTCCAGAGAGACCCACATTTTTCTTAATATGTAAATGAACTGTTAAGATCTATGGGCCGGACATGGCTCTCCCAGAGAATCTGCCTCCAGAGCTTTTTTTAAATGAAAAGGGGCATTACCAGTGTGAGACATGTAATGACTGACAGTCTGCTCTCCTTATCTACATGTCTCATACTGGTAATGCCTCCTTTCACTTAAAATAATCTCTGGAGGTAGATTCTTGGGGAGATCTATGTCTGGCCCATAGTTCTGGACAGGTCATTCATGTGTAAGAAAAATGTGGATTTCACTGGAATAAAACATTGTCTTGCAGATATCCAGGTGTCATGTTATTCAGCTTCCTATGACCTACATGCCCATACAGACGGCTTAGGAGAGTTAATCATGCTGACAGATTTGCCTCTAACACATTTGCTGTGTTCTAGTCTTGTGGACAGACACGATCATTACAAATTGGGAGGGTTTGGTATCTGACTTTGTTTTTTCTAAGGTGGTCCTCACTTCTTGCTGATATTAAATGGAGACATTACTTCATACTATTGTCATTTTTAAAATTGGAATAACCCATGTAAATCCAGTAATCCTAACAAATAACAATGGCCCACATTTATTAATGTTTTTTTTCACCAATGAACGTGGTGAGTGCAGTTGGAGAGAGAGAGATTCCTAAATTTGTGCATTTAGATTTGTCTATTTCCATTTTTCCTTTACATCTGCTATGCGCAGCACTACGTTCGAGCCCATTGGTTTCTGCCAGTTTTAATAGTTGAGGCTAAAGTTAGTTTAATTTATTGAGCTTTTGGAGCAAATATTTTTTCTGTGATGTCTTAAAGGGAACCTGTCAGTTGATACATGTTGCCCACCAGCAAGCCTCTGCCTATATGTGCGTGTAAGCCGAGACTTGCCAGTCACTGCCATTGGGAGGGCAGAAGCCGCCGGGGACCTGCCTGTAGGTCTAGTCAATAGCGCGGGTCGGTCCCTGGCAGCTATGAAGAGCATGTTTTTTTCTGAAACACCGCAATGTTTCAGAATCCTACATGGCTGGGATACTGCAGTCAGTGGCCGATACATGCTGACCATGGTTAGGGCAGCAGTCATCAGCTGATAGGTTCCCTTTAAGCCTATGCAATGGGATCAGTAATGTAGGCCATTATTTGTAAGGATTTGTTGTCTTCTACAGATAAATCCAGTAAGGAGGAAATACCAGAGACATTTCCAAGGCTTCTATCTTCCAAGAGTTATCTGGAGGAAGATTGTGATATCCCACAGGCTGATCAGGTAGATGGAACTAAATGGCACTAAGTGCTGCACAGAGTTATACCGTTGGGAATTTAATATTATTCTACTCTTCATCCCTTATATTTTACCCCAAGTCATTTTTCTCCTGTGCCACAAAAGCGCCTCACTGAAGGGAGTTCCTCTCGGGGCAGGAAACTTCTGTATATGCCTATATGCCTCCCTCCAGCCTGGTGTATTTCTGTCTTGGAGGTTGACCTGTTCGGGGCTCTGCTGTTTTTGCCACCTAATCTGAGAGAAGCATAATGTAGAGACAGAGACCCTGATTCCAGCAATTTGTCACTGACTGGGCTGCTTGCTGTAATTTTGATGAAATCACTGTTTTATCAGCACAGGAGGACTAGAAAACTTGTTGCCATGTAGTCCTCTATATTCATGAGCACTGTATAACCATGGCACATCACTAGTTGGCAGCTTTCTGTCTATGCACAATGTACACAAAGAGCTGCCAATCAGTGGTGTGGACAGGGTTATACAGAGCGCAGCATTCACAGAACTTGTAGATTTGCAGCAGATAAAACGGCAAGCAGTCTAGTCAATGATACATTACTGGAATCAGGGTCTTTGCCCCTTCATCATGCTGCTCTCAGATGAAATTGCAAACACTTGGTAACAGATTCCCTTTAAGAAGTTTAGGTTTCAGGCAGGCATTTGCCAGGTTGAGCTAGTGCTAAGCACTTGATTATGTGGCCCATATTTGAGAAGGCAGAGATGTGTTTTGCATTACAGTGCTCTGTCAGATGCCACAGTGTCCTATGGAGCGTTGGAAAAGTGAACGTAATTAGACCCCAGTTATAGCAAATGTTTTTTACACAAGTCTTTGGTGGCCACAACTGCAAAGTTTTAAACCTGTTTTGAGGCATCTTGTGCTGCTGAAAGTATTATAAGATCAGTCTGGACTCATTAGACAGAGGAATATTCTCATCTGGAGGACGGAGGAAACTAACTGCATTCAGGGGGATCCATACAGGTTCTCTTGTATATAAACAACCATTCCAACAGGAAAAAAAGATGTACTAGTCCAATATTTTCAAAAAATTAAAGACATTCTTTATTGTACATATCAAATAATATGATTGACACACGTGTTATAGTAAAATTTACAACCATAAAAACGCTATCGTGAAGGGCACAGCAGTCCCCACAAACCGCACCACCAATACTTGTAATGCATAATTTTCAATATCTATATAATGTTCAAATGAGAAGCACTTAGATTATTGCACATATGCCCAAATAGAGCACCATATAGTGAAATATATCAAAATCATTCAATCTGTAATCAGATCTTTATATATATAACCCACTTTCTTAATCATATGCTATATATTCATCAGTTCAAACGCACTGTGTGCATCTAAGCATAGGCTTTGTACACCAATCACATATAACAGGCATAGATTCACTATCCAAGTGCCAATATGCACAATAAGGATTCATTCAATTATGGTGCACCATGTGCGTCTAATTATGTCTACATAGCCCAAAGCCATGCTGCAGGCATTAATAAACGATACCAATTATCGGTCATAAACTCACTATTTCAATTGCAAGATTGTATAAATGGTGGTGTCGGATCCAGGGGGTGCGTGCCCGCCCCAACGCACGTTTCGGTCCAGCCTTCGTCAGGTGGCACTCTTGTATAGCATGGTACTGAGGAGGGGGAACGTCTCTTGGATTTTCAAGCTGCCTGTTTCCATCTAAAGGACTCCAACATAAAGGTTATTTCAGACATTACTACAACTGTAGCCCACATACGCAAACAGGGGAGACAACAACCCCTTAGTTTTTGCAAATGGTCTTAAAGCTTTCGCAGTCAGGTCCAATTGCAAAGAAAGAGAGAAACTTTTTTTAATCCCTTTGACTGCAAGACAATAACATGAAATCTTGTGCTTAAAATTAAAATTTCTATCCCTTGCTCTAATTCCAAGGGCCCTATAGTGTAATATATCCCTCTGTATTAAGGAGAGCTATAAAGAAACTGAAACACTCACATAGTATTATCCACACTAGTTTGTGTTTGTATGAATGTGTATATGTGTGATATATGGACATATATATGTTGTTGGCAAAGTACTGGAGGGGAGATATGTATCACTGAGGTTGTTTGCTTCAGTGATATGAACCTAGGAAAACTCTCCAGCACACTAAGTGCTGAGAGGGGTTAATCACCCATGTTTAGGGTTAGATTGAGTGAACAGCTGAAGAGTGGGTGGGGTCCGGAGGATAAATACACAGCCCTCTGGCTCATTCAGTGTTGGGTGGGCCTGGCAGTGCAGGCTCTGGAGCCGAGTTTTCATGAAGAGGAAAGCTGAACTTTTGTTTTGTTCCTGAGCGGGCGGATCTTTGCAGCAACACAGACTGTGTGCCAGACATTATGTTTTTGTTTTCCCATTAGCCCAGAAAGGCAGTGTTTGTTTTGCTAACGCTGCACTTGTTTATGCACTACCTTTAATAAACCAGTGGCATATTTAAAGAAATGAAGCCGAGTGAGCCAATCTACTATATGTATATTATACAGTTTATCAATATATATATCAAACTGAGCGTTTCTAATTCTATCATAGGCCTTTAACATTTTATTGATGCCACTAGTGTATTATATAGCACATGCATTGTATTTATTTCAAGATACTTGTCTATAAGGATTACTTTATGGTGCATGTATTAATGTTGTTCAAAATAACTCAAAACATTTCTCCCAGTGTGTATAGCCATAAATCATGATCTCCTATGAATGCAGCTGTCAGAGATTGACAGCGTAATTTAACTTATTTCCAGCCGCCGGTGGATTGCAATTACATCCACGGCTGTTCGATGCACATGACAGCTGATCAAATCGCTGGAGCCCACATCAAAGGCAGGGAAATTACCTTGAATGTACCTATACGTCCAAGGTCGTAAAGAGGATAATATTTAATGTGTGTATCTAGGTTGCAGAGTGCTGACAGTTTGTAATATACACACTGTCAGCATTCTACACCGTTGCCTAGATACCAAGGTTTAGCATGTGACCAGCCTCATTCCTGATTCTGGAGGAGCTGGTCACAACCAGATTAATGTTTTTCCTGTCCAGAGACTAGATGTTACGCCCAGTCTCTTGTAGACACTTCTCCCTGCAACTCTGCTCCTCCTGCTGCTTCCCCACAGTGTGTGTAAGGGACCGCAGGCCAGCTGGTGAAGACATCAACAGATGATAGGATGATCATACTGTATATTCACAGCACTGACAAGGGAATAGCATGCCTTTCATAAGAGCCAGAGAGGAGAAACTTATTGATGTATATTCACAGTGCTATCAGCCAGCTTTTATGCAAGGGATGCTATCCCCTTGTCATCCCTGTGAATATACACTATGTTCCTGTAAGCAGTTGATTTGGAAAGCTCTGTGCCATCAGTTTCTGCTTTCTCACAGCTTTGGCTGTGATTATAGCCTGACATTCCCACCCAGCCTGCAGTCAGCAACGGAGACAGGAGCCAAGCAGCGGATTTCACCCCATCCCTCCAGCAGCGGATTGGCGGATAAGGACAGCCTCGCAATTTAGATCTCTTTAATTCCCTATGACTGATATCTGTCATGGAGCGTGTCAGGGACTTTGAAGCGGGCTCAGAAGCAGAGCTATAGAGAGCAGATTCCAGCTATATTATGTAGTGGATGTCTGCCTCTAACCGAAGCAATTGGTGTCCACTGATCGCTGCTTTTAATCTCTGAATGCCCCGTGGCTGGGCGTCATAGACAATGATTTTTACTGTATACAGCAATACTAATTTATAGTACTATATACAGCAATACTAATATAGTATCAGACAATAGCAGGTTCAAGAAATAAAGTAAAAAGTATAGAGAAAATTTTTTTTAAAGTAAAAAATATATTAAAATTTGAATCACCCGCCTTTTTCTCAGTTAACAATAAAGATAGGTAAAGTCTGATCTAAATATATTATACACACACACATATATACACAGTAGGTGAAATAAGTATTGAACACGTTACCAATTTTTTAAGTAAATATAAAATACATTTCAGTAATAGTGTTCAATACTTTTTTTTTTCCCTGTCATTTCTCATTATTACATATAACTTAATTTATGGACATCTATGGTTTGATTTCTTTGCCTGTGTGGATTGGATGGGTTGTTACTGATATCTGGTGAGAATTTCATGTCAATAGCACCTTTACAATTATATTTATTTTGAAAATTGGGGACATGTACTTATTCCACCACCCGCTGTATATGTATTACACATAGTGACTTCAGACTTGGACCCCAAGCCTTGACAACTCTTTGAAATGCTAATTGTGCCCCCTCCACAAAATAATATATTCAGAGGAGTAAGCTGGGTCACAGTACACAGGCGTAGCCAGTGAAGGGTTTACATGGGAGTAATTACATTACAGGGAGTAATTTTGCCCCTTTTGAACCCTGTTCGTGTTCTTACCCACTAAGATACCTCTTTCATGGCTCCTAGAAAGTATAGTGCATCAAAAATTCCCACCAAACACAGGATGACCACACAGTGCCCCCAAGACAGTACGGTTCCTCGACAGTGCCTCCTAGACAGTAAAGCTTTATTCACACATTAGTATTTTTGACCCGTAGTTGTATATAAAAAAAAAAACAGAACAGGTGTCAATCTTTCAATTATAGTTTTTCTCTGTAAGGTCCACTCCTGGTTTTGGCATCCAAACACTAATGCAAAATAGTGACCAAATACTGACATGTGAATAAGCCCTAAAATGGCGCCACACAGTACTCATGGTGGATACTAACGAAAAAGCGCGATATACAGAGTAGGAGTCTGACACTGGCATTTCAGGCAAGCGGTCCATTGCAGGCGCCTATCGGCCTCCCCATGGCACAATCATGAGTGCTAGCAGACTGTTATTTTACCTGTATACTTCGATACTACTGTATTACAGAATATAGAGCTCGCGATCACACAAGCACAGGTAATCATCAGACAATCGCCCCCAAGCAAACAAGCCAAACAAAAATATCTGCAGGTTAATAGCATTATTTTACATGACCAGTTCCATGCAAATTCGGTAAATTCTATGTTGATGGATTTCTTTATTTATTTTGCTTTCTGTTCTTCTTTGTCTTCTTGATTGCACATCCTTTGTGCTACACGTGGTGAATTAGGTTATAAATGTAGGTGATGTTAAAGTTGAAGTTATAACAGATGAAGCAGAGGCTCATGCGGATTTAATCCCACTGGGTATGAAGGTGGATGCTTCTACGTATCTGTGCACAGGTGAGTCATAACAAGGGAGACTATACTGTTGTGGGGGTGGAATCCGCAGTATATCTGCAGCCCAGTCTACATTGGCCGTGCAGCAGCTGAAAATATTTCTCTTGTTCAAACTCAAAAGGGTTTTGAGTTTTCAGGTGCACACAACTCATTGCTGAGAGTGATAAGGCTCAAGATTAAAGGCTGGGTCTCACATAGCGATATACCAGCGATCTCGACAACGATCAGGATCGCTGGTGTATCGCTATATTATCGCTGCTGAGCTGCCAAACAGGCAGCTCAGGGCAGCGATCAGCACAAGGACACTGCGGGTAACATCGCTTAGTTACCCGCAGTGTACCTTGGATACCAGCGCCCTGATGCAGGGAGCTGGTAACCAAGGTACACGTCGGGTTTCCAGGTGCTGCGCGGTGCCTGGAAACCCGACGTGTACCTTGGTTACCAGCTCCCTGCATCAGGGCGCTGGTATCCAAGGTACACAGCGGGTTTCTAGGCACCGCCCCGCACCTGGAAACCCGCTGTGTACCTTGGTTACCAGCGGATCGCTGGTCTCCCGCCTGTCACACGCAGCGATGCGTGCCTGTCAGCGGGAAACCAGCGATCAAAAAAAGGTCCTGACATTTCTGACACGACCATCGATTCACAGCAGGGGCCTGATCTCTGGTACGTGTCAGAAATAGCGAGATCGCTGCTGAGATCGCTGTTTAGCAGCGATCTCGGTAGCGATCTCGCTATGTGAGACGGGCCCTTAAGATCTGTGTAATGATTCTGCACCTGTTTCTAGTCCTTAGATAGTGAAGTACTATTAACCTTCATTAATATACTGATGGGCCATCCTCTAGCCATGCCCCTAAACCCTTAAGCCCTATCAGAATATTACTGTAGAGTAAAGCCAGCCATACTCTTCAGATAACTATTGGCTGAACTCCACTCACCCAATCCCACATACACACGTGGTCAAAATTGTTGGTACCCCTCGTTTAATGACAGAAAAAACCACGATGGTCACAGAAATAACTTGAATCTGACAAAAGTAATGATAACTAAAAAATCTATGAAAATTAGTGGACACGCCTTGATTTAACATGTCCCTTTTGTCACATTATTTTCAGGGGTACCATCACTTCTGTCCAGGCCTATTTCATGAGTTTTTTATTTTTTAAAAAAATCTGTGTAAGCATGGTTGAAAAGCAATGTCTGACTTTCATTTGTTTATTTTCATAGATTTTTGATTTATTATTACTTTTGTCAGATTCAAGTTATTTCTGTGACCATTGTGGGTTTTTCTGTCATTAAACGAGGGGTATCAACAATTTTGACCACGTGTGTAGGTCAGCTCTGTGGAGCGTTCATTGTAGGAGACCAGAGAGGACATGTTCCTAACTAGGCATGCTGGTGGCCTGACAAATGGAGTCCAGTCCACTCCTCTATAGCCATGGTCGCTAATGATTGCAGCAGCTAACATGCAAATTGCAGTGTCTTTATTGCTAAAAAATTTGGAGGAGTTCTACTCAAAATTATATAAATGAAAGTAAAATTATGTTTTGCTTTTCTTTTTTTCTGCTCACATTATGGGACTTAAAGGTGCAATTAGTTAAGCACATTTATAATACCTTGAAATATTATTCCAAATTGTTATTAAGCTTTTAGTAGTATACTAACATGCAATGTATTAGGCTTCACTCTTGGCATAATACGCACATTCCTTTAAAAATATCCCTTGTTAATTAACTAGTTATGCTGATGTACTGACAGCGTCAAGTTCCCTATCTGTCAGGATCCCTATTAAAAGCAGCATCTGAATTGTTAAGTATTGCACTATTACTGTTCTATTAAGCCCTATACAGGGATGTGGACTTACACAGGAGCCCTGGGTGGAGACCTCAGAGCAGTCACTGGCCGGTGGTGCAGGCTGGCAAAAAGAATAGTCCGGTAGCAGGTTCAGAATGCAAGAGCAAGACAAACACGTGTTCACTAAAGCGTGTCAAGTTATAGCTGACAGTGGACAGCAGGATTAAATAGTCCTGACCAAACACCGTTGGCAATTAACTCCGGTGCTCCCAGCCTGGACTGAACTACAAGTCACAGAGGGACACAGAAACAGCGGCAGAACAGCAAGCATAGGCAGGAATACAGATATCACAGTTATCTTCTAAAATCAAAAAACAGTGTCGGTAAGGAAGGCAAATGAAGCTCAAACCTGAAGTCCAGACCAGATGGGAACCAGTGTGCCCTGCAAACCGCAGGGAAAAGGCCTTAAGAGGATCATGAGGATGTGCAGAACAATTGACAATCACTTCCATGTGTATTTGTCTATTTCAGATGGATCTAGTAAGAGGAATCCACTCGATAGAAGTCCCAGTTCAATATATTCCCAGGATTCTACAGAAGAAAATCCGAATGGTCAGCAAGATTATCAGGTACATAGACCTACGCTTTCCTCTAATACTATACATGCAGGTGCTCTTTGTGTATGATTGCAGCATGTACTGTATATATACCTTTATGCTTAGGAATGCAATATACTGGAGCTTATCTAATTAGTATACAGTAAGTATATGACGCAGATAGAATGTAGCATTTGGTTATGAATGATTGGGGTTCTTTTTTACATTTTTCTGTCTTCATAATTGTTTGTTCCATATGTTGTGAATTAGGTTATAGAATTGCCTTATATCAAAGATGAGGATATAACCGAAGAAGAGGAGAATTGTGAGGATGTAACAAAGTGTAAGGAGGAGGAAATGCCTGCAGATATCAGTACTGGTGAGTGATGACCACTAAATGCTTCTTATTCTGTCTCAATGCTATTGTCAGTACTATCCTAGAGATAAAGTCTTCTCTTCTGGGGTTGATAAAGGTTTCAACCCTTGATTCTTTATTAGAGTTAATTCACATGAGGCACATTTTACAAATGTGGATTTGGCCCTAGCAATGTCACTACAAAGTCTTCTTGTAAAGTGAAGCTGTCAGCAGGATTTTGCTAAGTAAACTACAGACAGTGTCAGGTTGGCATTGTTGTACTGATTTAAATGATACCTGGGGTGAAGAAATCCATATTTTAGTTTTTGTGTCATCAGTGTTAGAAGTTTTTAGTTAATGATATGCCCGTGCTCCAGGGCAGGTCTGTAGGCAGAGTGTTATCATCTTTCTCTAAGCCAGAGAAAACAAGGAAAGACCTGCCCAGAGGCCCGCCCCAAAGCACAAACAGTCTGTCTCTATGATGAGGACCATGTTTGTGCTTCGGAGCGGCAGGAAGATAAGACTCTGCCTACAGTCCTGCCCCGGAGCACGGGCATCTCATTAACTGAAAACGTCCAACACTGATCAGACAAGAACCACAAAACTGATTCCATCACCCCAGGTATAATTTTAATCAGTTTAAAACTACCAACCTGACTATGCCTGTAGTTTACTTATGGTTATGGATTCAGTTTTAATGCCAAATGCTGTGGATTTCACACTTTGCATTGCCAAGAGTCACATTCCGTGCAAATTTGCAGGATAATGTGCATGTAACACATTCAGATTATGTGTCTGATTTGCTGCAGCCTGGTCAGAAAAATGACCTGTGATTCTTCACTTGCTTTTCATGCTGCATCTTGCTATTGTATGCCATCTTATAGTGGAATATTCCAAGAAATACCCAGAGTTTCCCATAGAAATTCCTGGTAACAGTAAAGAAAGTAAAGTGGTTATTCAGTACCATAGATGACATAAAATGATGCAATAATATATATATAAACAGCTACAATATATATTAGCTATACAGTAGTAGATATATTGTAGTAGTGTTTCTACTGTAGTACATAAAATCATATGAACAACAGTATAACACTTGGACATATTTCATCTTCATTTAAACTGCATGAAAACATAAAGGCAAAGTTAATAAACGGTTATGAATTGACTGTACAATCATTTCTAGAACAGACAGTGTACCCATATGACAAATTGGAAGGAAATGCCATAGAGGATAGATCTATTCTTTTACTGTGCTGCCGAAGACACTATATGATGTGTTTATGGTTTTGTCATGATAAAGAAGTCATTCAACTTTGAAATACGTTGACTAATAATTTCTATACATAGACTCCTGGATCGCCTTTTTCATCATATAGTGTCTTCAGCAGCACAGTTAAAGATCCATCCTCTATGGTTTTTCCTTCTATTGCACATATCCTGGATTTGCACCAGCCGTTTTACTAAGCTTTCTTTGGTTTTGTGGCACACAACCCTGCCAGGTGAGCACATCCCTGCACCTATCGTTCTCATATCCAATATCCAGGTAAAACCCTATTTTGCACTATTGTCTTCCAGTTTTCTCCTATTGGATATTTTAAAAGTTCTTTGACGCTGGTCAGCATTTCTGTAAATGTTTACAAGTCATTAACATCTTATTTCCGTGAATCTTGGCATGATAATAATGCCAAGTTCAACAACAAGAAAAGCAAACTTTAATATTGTAGGTGTAAAAAAATATATACTGTATTTTTCAGATTATAAGACGCCCTGGATTATAAAACGTACCCCAAATTTTGAGGAGAAAAATAGGAAAGAAAACTTTTTTTTTAATAAAATGGTGGTGCTTCTTATAATCCATGCGTCTTATTGCTTACCGGGGGTAGTGGCTGCAGTGAAGCGGGGTCGCTGCTGGAGGAGGCAGGAGTGGAGCGTTGCTGCACATCCAAACATCCCCTCATTGCGGCCTGGAGCAACGCTCAACTCTTTCCTCATCCAGCTGCGACCCTGGGACCCTGCTCCACCGCGGCCAGTTAGGCATATTCACATTATAAGACGCACCCCCTTTTCCCCCAAATTTGGGGGAAAAAAAGTGTGTCTTATAATCCCCCCCCAAAAAAAAATAAATATATTGTTAGGGTCTGCGGAACGCACCAGATAAATATAAATA
>VIAB01003907.1:16902-27469 GCA_009801035.1 Oophaga pumilio
AGTTGATGACAAAGCTCTTTTTACCACCAAGATTGTGTTCGCCCCAAGTTTTAAATTTTCACACTGTAAATGGGTAAAAATGGCACCAGAATTTGTCCCACAATTTCTGCTGAATGTAGAAATACCCGTATGTGGCTGTACAGCACTACTTTGCCATACGGAGTGACTCGGGAGGGACAGGGCTCTATTTGCCTCATGGAGCGCAGATTTTCCTAGACTAGTTTGTGGATTCTGTATAAAGATCCCCTAAATGCTAGAAAAGCATAATCCCCCTTCAAGTGAGCACATTTCTGAAATTATAACCCTTTGGGAATTTTTCTACAGATGTAGTGACGATTTTGAATCCTTGGGTGTTTGCAATTTTCACTCAGCAACATCCACTGCTGCCTGTTTCTGGAAAACTCCCATTGTAGTGACAAGTACGTTATAGTGACCAGTACATTATGCCCAGCTCATGCTTCTGGAGACACGCACCCGTAAGTTAGGTGGGCTTTCATCACTACAGAAATGCCAAACATGTGGGCACTATATGTGGTTTAGGCACACTGGGGCTCAGAAGGAAAGGGGGGCATTTGGATTTGGGAGCGGAGAATTTGCTGAATTTCTTTTGGCGGGTGTGGAGCTATTTCGCTTTTCCAGAGCCTTTGTGCTACCAGTAACGAGGAAGCCCCCTATATTTCCATTAGCAGATGACAGATCTAAGTGGGGACTTGCTTTTTTTGTGGATTGAGTGGAAGCTTTTATTGGGAACATTTTACATAACATTTGGGATCACGGTTATCCAGCGCTCTAAGCTGAGCACTTACTTTGGGGTTGCCATCTAAACCTCTGAGTGATGTGATTCAGATGAAACCCCTGATGGATCCATTCACTATAGTGAGGCAGCAGAGTTACTCTAGACTCTGGCTGGTCTCTGTTCAGTGGTGTCCTTTTCAGAAGTGCACAAAACTGTGGCCGATGGCACTTTTATGCAATCTAAAAAGATGGACACAACTGGATCAAACGGCGTCCACAGTACCTCCATCTGCCTCATTATAGGGAATCTTCAGCCAGAGGTTCTGTCTGAATCACGTATTTAAAAGAGTTACACGGAAACCCCGGTGTAAGCGCTTAGCGCAGAATGAATGTGCACTGAGCCTTACTGCGATCTTTGGGAGGCAGAAAGAAAAAATCAACAGCATGTGAAGAATTGGTTTTATTTATTTTTTATGCTGTTCCTCGTGGGGTATAAGTGATTAGGTGACTTTATTCTTCGGATCGGTGCGATTACAATGATACCAGATTTATATCGGCTTTTTATGTTTGGCTGCTGTCACAAACTAAAAAATGCTTTTTATTGCGAAAACTAGTTTTTGCGTAACCATATTTCTCCTCCTGATCTTGACGAAGACTCGCATCGAAACGCGTTGATCTGCGTCACCTTATCCGCATGGAGCTGTATCTGCTTTGATTTATTCCGGAAAATGTTTTTCCATTTTAAAGTTACCAATAAATAGTTATTTAAACCTTTTTCAACTCACGCTGGATCTACTCCCCCCTTTTTTTTTTCTGTGCTGTCTGGTTGATCTGCCTGAATCCATGCTGAGAGTTGGATTGGTATCCATATTCTGGAGTGGGGTAAGCTGATTGTTTTTTTGTTTTTTTTTTTCTTTGCACATATTTCTCCTTAGCCTCATTGGGGGCACAGACCATGGGTGTTAGTGTCAGCCTCCTAGTGGCAGCAGCATAAGTGAATACAAAAAAGTTAGTGACTCCTCTGCAGTATACACCCTTCTGCTGGCTCCCAGAGAACCTGTTCATGCTTAGTGTCTGGTGGAGGCACACGGATCTGGTTTTCAGACCATTTTTTTTTTCCACCATGAAGATGAGATAGGGGCGACGGACCCTATTGAAAGGGTGCCGAGTCTGAAGCGGCTGGAGGGCTCTGCGCAGCGGATAGGGCAGCGGTGGATGGCGGATCCACGTTTTTCTCCTGCGGGGAGGGGGGTTTCTTTCATTTTCCCTGCTTGGCGCGGCTGGTACCAAAAATTTAGTCCCCGACTTCAGCCTTGTGTAAGCTGCAACCCGGAGGCTCTGCCTGCGCTATGACATGCTCCGGCGGCTCCGCCCACTTTTCGGCGTTTCTCGTCGAAGACGAGAAGCACCTCTGCAAATCTCAGCGGCCATTTTTCATCCTCCTGCCGCTTCCGGACACAAACTGGCATCTGGAAGCGGCTACTCACACCTTCATCTCCTGCTGCTTCCGGACACGATCCGGAAGCGGTGACTGCCAGGCGATATATGGAGCTGAAAACAGCGCTATTCCAATACGGACGCCGGAGATCACAGGTTCTGCGTAAGAAGGCCCTGCTCCCTCCCCCGCTGCTGTATTTTGTCTGGTTCCAGAACCCTTCTATCCTGGCCAGATGGATCATCAACCCACGGAACTCAGGGCCACGGCGGAGGTAGCCAGAGCCTTGGTCTCCCTTTTAGATGCGGCTAGCTGCGCTGCACTTTCAGCGGCAGATGCCATCACGTTCTGAAGGACATTATGGCTTAGTAAGAGTCCTTTTCGGCGTCAACAACAAATCCGTTTTCAGACACCATAGATTCACTGCATTAAGACGGAATCATTGTTCCAGTCCCAGTAAACGAAGGACTCAAGGGGTTCAACTCGAATCTGTTTGCAGTTTGGTCATTACTTTAGCTGCATGGGGTCCTGGGTTCAAAATCCCACCATGGAGGTTATTGGACCTGCAGCACCCATGTGCAACAGTCCTGGGTAAGTGCTCTGAACCTGAGGCCCCATTGGTTTTCCCTGCAAAGGATGCATGGGATTAACGTGTCATGGGGCATTCTGTGGTACAGAATCATTTTGCAGGGACTGGGATCTAGACTGCACTATACCACCCCCCCCACCCGAGTGGGTTTCTTCGCTGTCGCAGCCCATGGCGTCACTCGTCAAAGTGATACAGTCCCTTCATGATCCTTCCTCTACCGGTCGGGGTCTTCGCCAGCCTGCCTCGGATGATTCCTCCATCTCTAATGCAGCATGTGGGTTCAGTAGATTAGCACTGCAGCCTTGCAGCGCAGGAATCTTGGGTTCAGATCCCACCAAGGATCATGCAAACTCGTCGATAAAAGAGGGGAGTTTCTAGTGTCCATCTTGCACTCTTTGGGCATGATTGTTCTGCCCTACTCAGACGACCTTCTAATCAGGGGTCCGTCCTCCAAGGACTGCGCAAAGTGACTTCGTATCACTGGCGATACTCTTTCTCGCCTGAGCTCGCTGATAAATGTATACAAGTCTTCCCTCATTCCAGCCCAACAGATATCCTTTTTAGTAATGACCCTGGACACCTCCGAGGGTTGGTGATTCTCCCTCAAGACAAAGTCAGAGCCCTTCAACAAGGAGCCTGCCCTCTTAGCCACTCATCCCGTCATTCTATCCGGTTTGCCATGAGGGCACTGGTGAAAAATGGTGGCAGCAATGAAAGCGGTCTCCTTTGCTCAGCTGCATCTCCGTCCCCTGCAGAATGCTTTTCTGGCTGCTCGGGACAGGAACCCGTTCTCCCTCGACCACCGGTTCCGCTTGCCCTGGTGGGTCAGGCAACCTCTCTGTTCGTGGACATTGAGGTCTTCTGTCTTCCTGGTGAAATCCTTTCTCCTGGTTTGATGGCTGGTAGTGACTACCGATGCCAGCCTCATTGGCTGGGGAGTAGTTCTTTCGTCACCACACTGCTCAGGGGCGCTGGTCAACTCATGAGTAGAGCCTCCCCGGGAAATCCGAACAATCAGGATAGCCCTACAGCAGTTCCATTATCTCCTCGCGGGTCACCCGATTCAAATTCAATCGGACAAAGCCACGGCTGTCGCATATATCAATCATCAAAGGGGTACCCACAGCAGGGCGGCCATGCGTGAGGTAGCCCATATTCTCTGTTTAGTAGAGAGGAACTTCTCGGTAGTTTCAGCAGTCCATATCCCAGGCATGAAAAATCGGGTGGCAGTTTTTCCTAGCCTTCAAGTCTCGCCTTGAGAATGCCGTTAGCGGCCTGGGACATTATAATGGTGCTCTTCAGCAGACTCCTTTCGAACCATTGCAGGCTGTCTCGTTGCCAGTTCTGTCTCGGAAGGTCGTCTTTTCTTGAGCAGTGACATCGCAGTGCCGTCTATCAGGCAAGGCTCAGAGCTAGCCACTCTGTTCTGTCAAGTTCCTTTCCTGATTTTTCCACCAGGACAAGGTGGTCATTGAATCGCCTCCGTTCTTTGTTGTTCAAGGTGGTCTCGTCTTTCCACCTTAACGAGGACATTGTCCTTCTCTCTTTTTGTCCAGCACCGGTACATCGGGTGGAATGAGCTCTCCACACCCTGGATGTAGTGAGGGCTCTCAGAAAGTTTGTCTCGAGGACGGCACCCTTCAGTAGGTCGGACGCTCTATTCATTCTTCCTGAGGGTCTCGGGCAGGGTTTAGCCGCTTTAGGGCCACAATACAAAATGGTTTCGCTTGGCTATTCAGAAGTCCTACCACATCAGAGACAAGCCTATCCCAGCGGGGATTAAGGCACACATTACTCGGTCGGTCGATGCATTTTTAAGCCATTAGGCATCGGATGTCCACAGAACAGGTTTGCAAGGCTGCAACTTGGTACAGCCTACGTTTCTCAGACTTCTGCACATCCCTTCGCATACGTATTCTGCAAGCTGCGGTAGCGCAACTTTAGTCAGTTCGGACATGGGGGTCCATCTGTTATATGGTTCCCGACCCAGTGACTGCTTTGGGACGTCCCATGGTCTGTGTCCCCCAATGAGGCGAAGGAGAAATAGGGATTTTTGTGAGTACTCACCGTAAAATCCTTTTCTCCGAGCCACTGATGGGGGACACAGCACCCACCCTTGTAATCTTTTGGCCTGCGCTTGTTTTTCTTTAATTTGAAGTGTTGTACTCTAATGTGATGTTATTGATCTCCTACTGCTTTTGCTCTGAACTTGTTCTCTGGGAGCCAGCAGGAGGGTGTATACTGCAGAGGAGGAGTTAACTTTTTTTTGTATTCACTTAGTGTTAGCCTCCTAGTGGCAGCAGCATAACACCCATGGACTGTGTCCCCCAATGAGTGGCTCGGATAAAAGGATTTTACGGTGAGTACTCACAAAAATCCCTATTTTGAGAGCTAATATGCAAATTGCCTCTTCAAACAAAGAGCTATAATTTTTTCATATTTCATCCCACAGTCATGTCAGGGTTTGTTTTCTGCGGGACAAGTTGGTACCATTTTCGGGCACATGACATTTTTTGATTGCTTTCTATTCTGATTTTTGGGAGACAGAATGAACAAAAACCAGCAATTCAGGAATTACTTTTTTTTTTAATACCGTTCCGCGTGTGGTAAAATTAGGTAGCTTTATTCTTCGGGCAGTACGATTACAGCGACACCTCATTTATATTTCTTTCTATGTTTTGGCTCTTTTACACAACAAAAACTATTTTATAGAAAAAATAATTATTTTTGCATCGCTTTAGTCTGAGAGCTATAACTTTTTATTTTTCTGCTGATGGAGCTGTATGGCAGCTTGTTTTTTGCGAGTACAAGATGACGTTTTCAGGGGTACCGTTTTTATTTATATCTGTCTTTTTTTTATCGCGTTTTATTGCTCTTTTTGTTCGGCAGTATGATAAAGCATTGTTTTTTATTTATTTTTTTACGGTGTTCACTGAATGGGTTAACTAGTGGGACAGTTTTATAGAGCGGGTCGTTATGGACGCGGCAATACCAATTATGTGTACTTTTATTGTTTTTTTTTTTTTATTTGCATAAATGTATTTATTGGAAAAATATTTATTTTTTTCTTTAGGGATTTTTAAAAAAATATTTTTACACTTTATAATATATTTTTCTTTTAACTTTATTACATTGTCCCAGTATGGGACATTACTATTTTACATCAGATCACAGCATCAGAGTATCAGATCAAGATCTGACAGGCAGGAAAGGAGGCATGCCGGCGTCTGCTCTCAGCAGGAGGCTCACAAGCCACCTTCCCTGCAGGACCTGGAAGGACTCCGCGGCCATCTTGGTGCTGGGTGTCTCCATGGAGACCATCAGGTCATCACGATCGCATTGCGATGTCCTGATGGAAGCGTACAGGGAGCCTCCTCCCTGTACGATGCTTCTCTATGCTGCTGTCACTACTGACAGCAGCATCAGAGGGGTTAAATGCCCACAGTCAGTGCTAGTACCGATCGTGAGCATTGCTGCGGGGTGTCAGCTGACACCCGCACGCGATCACCGCGGCGCTCAGCGTGAGGCCATGCGATCGCAGCGCTGTACTAGTACTGCTCTGTTCATGAACGCACCTCCTGCAGAGCAGCACTAGTACGGTGCAGGTCGTGAAGGGGTTAAGATGTTCATGGCAAAAATATTTAAGTACACAGTATATAGAAACAGAAATTAATATAAAATCAAGATTTAAAAACAGATTAGAAAATACAAAAATTCCTTAAAAGTTGGATACTTTGTAGAGTCCTTGTGATGGGAACAAAAGACATTGATAGTCAAATGTAAGACATTTTGATATCCTGTTCAATGGAGACTGTACTTTCCAAAAACTTTGCAGAAATCAATAGGACAGGAGAACATAAGATATAGAATAAAGTTTATTATTATCAGGGAAATTTGCATACTTCCCCGCTTGAGACACCTTCCTCTCCTCCCTTCATCCTAAACTCATCTTCCAGTCTAAAAGAAAAAACATAGCTCAAATCCATGTTATAAGACTTGACTGCCAACTCACTGTGGTGCCTTTTCACACAGCCTATTATTATACTCGTACGTGTAGGAAAGAGGAATAGAGTTTGCAATCAAGCAGAGTGAGACACAGAAAGATTGTGCTGAGCTTTTTAACAAGTCTTTCAACTCATTCCAGTGCTGGATTCCTATCTGCATTGATCACTACTGCTGTGTAATTTCATCCATACTGCTGCTTGTCTCTTTGTGGTAAAATAAAAGGGAATGAAGAGTAAGATTCTCTATCTGTTTGCTAAGCAGAGTATGGCACAGATCATAGAAGTTAGTCTCCTCCCACCAGCTCAGAGTGGACTGCAAATTAGATCATGCAGAAAGTTATTCCTGGTATTCACACTGGATAGTTTTTTCTGATGACAAGTTATTTCTAAGTACTGTTACATTAAATGGATAGCACTGGCATCATCTTTCTAATTACGCAGAAATTGTGTAAGATGGTGAACAATTGTGTCAGTAATTAGTCTTGGGGGGTGGGAGAATTGGTGAATTTGTTTATGCAAGATGTTCAAGAAGGGTGTAGTGTGAATTAGTAGACAATGCTGAGAGCAGAGGGGGAAAAGAAGAGGATGGAAAAGAATATCTAGACACAGGCATCTCAGTTGAAATGTTCCATTTTTAATCTGTAAATGCTGCAAAAATGATCTCAGCAGTGGGTGTTGCTAAGGAAGCTTTATGGGTGGTCCAAGACATGTGCCCTGTGAGAGGTATTATGAAATGCGTGTATCATTACGAGTCTGCAGAGAGAAAGGCAATCTTTTAGGGCTGCATTGTAGGGCGCTAGAAAGTGTCCTTGGATTTCCTTTTGTGTTTTGCAAAAGATAAAATGTAATATATTTTATAGCCAATAGGAGACTGCACCAAAACCTCTGTGTAATGTCTCATTTGATTTGCAGATTACGAAGGAACGTATGACCGTATCGCAGATGGCAGTTATGGAGAATATTTGACAACACTCCTTACAACAAATTTACCATCAGTCTTTCAAGGCATAGACCTATCTACTGATCCTACTAATCACAAGGAACCGTCACCTGGTCCTTCACAGATTGATAGTGAAAATACAGGAGAGACAGGAAGTAAAATATTCCCTTGTTCTGAATGTGGGAAATATTTTTCAAAGAAATCCAATCTTTCAATGCATGAAAGAATCCACAGAGATGAGAGGCCATTTTCATGTTCAGAATGTGGCAAAAGTTTTCGCCAGAAATCAGTTCTTTTTAAACATCAAAGAAGACATAGAGGGGAGGAACCATTTTCATGTTCAGAGTGTGATAGAGGTTTTCAACAGAAATCTGATCTCATTGTACATCAGAGGACTCACACAGGAGAGAAGCCGTATGCATGTTCTGAATGTGGGAAGTGTTTTATGCAAAAATCAGTCCTAGTTACACATCAAAAAATTCATTCAGGTGTGAAGCCATTTTCATGTTTGGAATGTGGAAAATGTTTTACCCGAAAACAAGATCTTTTTAAACATCAGATAACTCACACCGGCATGAAGCCATTTCCATGTTCAGAATGTGGGAAATGTTTCACCACAAAATCAAATCTTGTTGAACATCAGAAAACTCACACAGGTGTGAAGCCATTTTCATGCCCAGAATGTGGGAAATGTTTTATCCAAAAATCAGATGTTGTTAAACATCAGAAATGTCACACAGGTGAAAAGCCATATTCATGTTCTGAATGTGGGAAATGTTTTGCAAGGAAATCCTGTCTTGTTGAACATCAAAGGACTCACACTGGGGAAAAACCATTTTCATGTCCAGAATGTGGGAAATGCTTTAGCCATAAGTCTGCAGCTGTAAAACATCGGCTAATCCACGCAGGGGAGATGGCATTTTCATGTTTGGAGTGTGGAAAATGTTTTGCAAAGAAATCATATCTTATTGAACATAGTATAACCCACACAGGGGAGGAACCATTTTCATGTACAGAATGTGGAAAGTCTTTTAGCCAGAAGTCAATTCTTGTTAAGCATCAGAGAACTCACACAATTGAAAAACCTTTTTTATGTTCTGAGTGTGGGAAATCCTTCACAAGAAAATCAAGTCTCATGGAGCATTTGAGAAGTCACACGGGAGAGAAGCCATATTCATGTCCAGAGTGTGGGAAATGTTTCAGCCAGAAGTCTGACCTTGTTAAACATCACAGAACTCATACAGGGGAGAAACCGTTTTCATGTTCAGAATGTGGGAAGTATTTTAGACAAAAATCAGTCCTAGTTAATCATCAATTAATCCATACAGGGGAAAAGCCATTCTCATGTTCAGAATGTGGAAAATGTTATAGCCATAAAGCTGCACTTGCTCAACATAAGAAGAGAAGCCATTTTAATGTTCCGATTGTAGGAAATGTTTTACCTCCTATAGTGTTCCAAGGAAATAATTTGGATTAAAAAAAAATCAAACCTAATCCTCAGAACTCTTTTTTTTTTTTTTTTTTTTTTTTTTTTTTGTTTGATCAAAGCTTTGAGCAGAGCTGAGCCATTAAAGGGAAACTGTATCGTTTCACAGCTCCAGATTGCATGCTAAAATACATTCCTGTCAGTGTTCTTGTGTTACTTCCAGTCTCGTAGTCTTTCTTTCCAGATATGGCAGGTAAGTTGCTAAAAGATGTTGTTGCCATTTCTTTGTGGCAGTCATTAAAGTCTAAGAATACCTTTAAAACAAAAAACAATGGGCCCAATTTACTGTTGCATTTGTGCCTTTTTTTTCTTTTTATACTTTTTGCCTGTTTTTGATTTGTGCCTTATTCTTCTTTAGATCTGCGCCTTTTAAAGTCTCTTTTATGTGTTCTATTTTTTCATTTTTTTTTGTGTTTGCCATTGTGGTCAGGGTTTAGGGTTTGCATGTTTTTATATTTTACATCAATTTCAACTTTTTAAAAAATCGTCAGATTTTTATACAAATGTACACTAGTTATCCCCACACCCTCCCTGATGTGATTTTGTCTCAAATTTTTGTGTAAATTTTGTGTGATTTAAGCTGAACATGAGGCTTTTTACCAAAAAGGTTGCAAAAGAGGTTAAAGGCAAAGATGAAGAGCATTTTTCATTTTGCACAAAATTCATGAATCACCTGTGTCACCTTAAAGAATTTATAGCAAAAAAATATTAACGAGCACAATACAAAAAATAGTTACTATTACAAAAAATGCAAATAATGAATCTGGCCCAATACATTCACATACAGTGTGTTAGCACCACGCCGGATCCCTGCTCTGACAGGCATGGTCTCCGACGTGTGACTTAACTTACCTGCGCTGTTGTCGGTACCATATTTATGTACATTCGTCTTTTTGATCGCGTTTTATTCCACTGTTTGCACTGTTTGTTCAGAGGTATGACGATAAGGCAACATTTTTTGCTTATTTTTTTTCGTTTTTTACGGTGTTCACTAAAGGGGTTCACGATATTTGATGCATACCCGAGCACCCGATGCAGACTGTAGCAGCGAGCACTCGCGCTCAACACTAATGACACCATATTCAATATGACAACCTATTATCAAATTATGTGTTGTACCTGTGGGTTCGAAATGCTCACTATACCAGTGGATAAAATCTTTGAGGGGTTTGGTTTTCAAAATGGTGTCACTTTTTTGGAGGGTTTCCACTGATTGGGCACATCAGGGTCTTTCCGAATCCTACAGGACGTCCGTTAGAAATTCCAACAAATTTTGCATTCAAAAAGTTAGTTGGTGCTCTTTCCCTTCCGAGCCCTGACATGCGCCCAAACAATGGTTTTCCCCCACATACAGTACAGACCAAAAGTTTGGACACAC